>VYYI01001484.1:0-19319 GCA_021029175.1 Bilobella aurantiaca
TTGACATGATGTCAAATCGAGAGAAAATGGTGACCTCGGTGGCAGTCTGGATTGGCACATTTACCATGGTTCGTGTTAACTTTAATTTTAATTGGTATGACCTTGTGTCATCAGTTATTTGACATTCCTCTTATTCCCATTGTTCCGTTTTCATGCAATTTACCTACATTAGACATTAGCTTACCATAATCAATCATGCTTTACAAAATAACATAATTCTTCAAGCAAATCGATGTTTATTAATATACTAAATTAGTTTACGATTCTTCTCAAAGCTAAACAAGCCCGCCCTAGTACAAAATGATTTTTCGTATTTCTCTGTCCTCCTGCCCACGCTAGGCTTGTTTGGCTTTTTAGCATACTTTCAGCAAATCGTTTTAGTAAGACTCAGCCTTTATGAAATTGGCCTTACTAGGGTCTTTGCAATGGCGTCCTTGGTCCTTCACTTATGCAATTCAGCGTCAAATTTGACACGGACGTGGCTACGGTGTCCAAAGTGTTTCCATTTCAGACTGGATCATGGCTAATAGGAGCACTGGGAAGTAAGCTGATTTGATGGTCAATCAGCATCATCAAATTTAAAAAAAAAAATAATTTAATAAACATTTTTATATTAATTTAGGTGGATTTGTATTCAATTACGTAAATCGTCAATTGGCCTCTGTTTGGATTCTATTCATTTTGGGCCTTTGCAACATAGTTCTTCCATTTGCACCAAACCTGTTAACGTTCTTCACTACAGCCATTTTGTCGGGCATTGCTTGGTCAGCGTACGACACTTCTCAAACGGTGTGGATGATTGAACTGTGGGAAGGTGACGCGGCGGCGTATATTCAAACGCAGCATTTCAGCTACGCACTGGGCGCCTTCGTGAGTCCAATGGTTGTCAAGTATTGCCTACCAGAAGAACCAAACGATTTGGAAGATACTCCGGGAATCCCAAGTACCCTTGAACACGGCGTCATTGCGGGTAGTAGTCCGGGGACCTTGTCACCCTTACTTTGGATTCCGTTCACCGTGGCCGGAGCCGTGTCAATTCTAAGCGGCTTCTTTATATTTCTTTTGTACAAAATCAAAAAATATGAAAAGTCGCGCGTACTGAGTAACCGGAAACTGGCAGGAGAAGAACCAAAACGTTTTGAAGGGAACCTACTAGTGACATCTATACTCGTCGCATTAGCTACCCTGTTCTTGGGCCCTTACGTCGGCATGGAACAAATATCGTTCCAGTTCCTTCCAGCCTTTACCTATTTTAGTCATCTTCAAATGACGCAGCGCCAAGGAGCGTCAGTTCTCTCAGCTCTCGCGGCAGCATTTACTGCTGGACGTGCCATTGGAATAGTAGTTGTTCTCAAGCTGATTCCGGAAATACTGCTGTCACTAAACCTTATTATAATTGTAACCGGAAATTGCTTACTACTATTTTCCAATAGTTCGATTGTCACCTATTCAGCGGCAATCCTTCTTGGTTTGGGATTCTCTACAATATATGCTGGATTCTTTGGATTCATCGAGAAGCACATGGAAATTAGCAACATTGTAGGAGGTGTGCTAATTGCAATTATGAGTTTGATTGCCAGTATGTTTCCATTGTTCGTAGGTAGTTTTATTGAGAAGGATCCAAGTATATTGATTTACACAACGTTCTTTTGCCTCGGAGTAGGCATCGCAGTATTTTTAATTATGTATGCAATTGTTCGACCACGAAGTTCTGAAAATCCGAAACGGGATTGCTGCTCTATTAGAATATGTAGCAGACACACAGAATCTTATGAAATACACTAATTTCTTTTAGTAATTTAATAATTAAGTAGCTACTTTAAATTTTGTAATTGATACTTCGTAAATGCTAGTAAATAAACTAAGATAATAAATAAATAAATTTTTATATTATAATCTCATTTTGGCCGTTGAATTACTTGATTTTCATTTTAGTATTCGTTTAACAAAAATGTTGCAAAGTTAGTTGTTTGTTAAGATTCTGCAAACTTCATTTTCATTTCAATTTGCATTAAAATAATTGGATTTGACCTGTCATTATCTACTCAACGACTTTTTTTTAGAAAAAAAAAACAACGTTGTATCCAGCATCCAAATCCAGGGTTCTTTACTATTCATGCAGAAAAAAAAACGTGATTTTACAGTTTTTTTTTTCAATAATTGAGCCAATGGACTTGTTTTTTTTTTCAAACAACTAAGGACATCAACTTCATCACCATTTTACATCTAATCAATTCAATGTACCACTTTTTGCCACATTTCTTACTATTTGAGACGTCGAGTGAATTGAGTCATTTTTACTTTTTTGGCATCTTCCAGCGCCCCACCAATTACTGCCCCTTGAAGCATAAATGTACGCCACCACGTGTGGGCCATAAACTAAATTGATCCATTTTCGTCGAAAACCGTAGGAAGCAAAAGCTCATTTTTATTATTATGCAACTGTAAAAGTGCTTCTAATGCTTAAATAAATTAGAGCGTTCTTTTACATAACGGACAGCAATCGAGCCGACTCTCCTTCAAGTAGAGGCGCAGGCAATTAGCGTGAAAAAAATGGCGGCACTTTGTAACGCGAACTTGACTTTGAAGGTAGCTGAGGCACACTGGACAGACGTCGTCGAGTTCCTTGACTTCGTCGTCGTTCGCTTCTCGGAAGCTCGACACGCGATCCCACTCTCTGTCAATCGCTGTCCAGAGCTTCAGCGCTGTTTTATACTGGAGGTAGACATTGTGGTAGGAGGCGATTAGGCCGAGCTTCGGATTTGAACGAAATACTGGAAGTATCAGTATCATGTTGAGCGCTAGCGTCAGTGCAGTTTGCAGTACTTGGAAGTAGAGATGCTCGAGGCCTTGTATTTGCTCAATTGCCAGCACATGCGGAAAGTATTTGCTTGACAGCCTAATTTTGTCCTCCATCAGAAGGTAGTAGGTCAGAGTCAAGAAAGTGTACTTCAAGGGCGGAAGACTACTCGTGAATGTGTCCAACTTCAAAACTGAAACAGAATTTTTTTTGAAAATCAAAATTTAGAGAAAAATTTTCAAGCTAAAAAAAAATCAGAAAATTGAGAAATTGAGAATTGAAGCGCTGGGAAAATTTTTCCAGCGCTCGGTATGAGAATTTACCTAGCAGAAATGTGACGAGCGTTGCGACGAAAGTAACAACTTTTGTCCATTCGAGGACAAGCTTGGTGGCGGACATGGCAAGATGGCGGACATTCGTTGAATTTGAAATTGACACGCTCGCCCAAGTTTCCTCACCGCGTGACCTCAGCTCTTTTAAATATTGAATTACATAAGTTACAAAATTGTAGAAAATCAAGGTATAGAGGCTCGTTCTGCGATCCAATCCAAGGCATTTATCAGCAAGCGTAAAGAAAATAATCTGGAATTCAAGAAATACGGGTTATGATTGGCTGGTAACGATTGAAAAAATAAAAACTGATTAAAAAATTGATTGAAAAAAAATTGTTATTCTTTTGCCGAAGTACTGAGCCAAGTAAACATGCATCAATTCTGTTATGGCCGGAAGACGCTAATGCTAAAAAATTGTTGTTCTAAATTCTGCGTTCTAGTTTCGAAAATAAATACAGTAAGATTCATAAACATCCTGCGCATTAGCAAGTGAATCAATTTACTTGATTGATGAGAATCGCAGTACTTGAGCCAAGGAATTTCGTTTCCAGGCGGTCAATGCCCTTCCCCAGGGACAGCCACAACTTGGGACTTGACTTGGTCCAGGTCAACCGTAAGTTTTTGAGCACTGAATCTAGTGGATACAAGTAAATGACCCAAGCGGTCAATAGCCCCTGACGACCCAACAACAGCGGAAGAAGCAAAAGTGGCAGCACTAATTACACGGAAAACCCAATCATTAACACAATGTTTACAAGTAAACATGCTTTTGGAGGGTACAGACCATTATACATGAAAAATAAACCCATGTAAAAACAATTCCGAGAAAATTGTAATATTTTTTTAACCGAAATTAAGAAAAAATAATTTATTTAAAAAAACCAGACTAAGGAAAAAATAGGTTTTTTACCATATTCCAAAGTCGTTTTATGACAGTCTCCATTTGGTGTTATAATAAAACTGCTCCTTCGGCGATTTAGCACTGATTTCTTATTTTTTCCACTTATACTTCGCGTTAAAAATGACATAATGTTCATGCACTCCTTAATGGCTAATGCTAAGTTGGAGTAGCACAACATAGTCGTAAAGTTTTAAAAAATTTAAAATTCTAGGTCGAAATTTCAGTGATTTGTATTTTTTTTTCTAAAATTTCTAGCAATTTTTTACTAACATCGAACTTTTTCTCCTTGAAATATGACAGTGACTCCTCCACTTTGTGTTTAGAAACTGATGTTTTTCGCAAAGTCAAGAGTGCGATGAGCTTCGTATTTTTGGACGAAAGAACGAAGAAGGAGGGGGTATATCTGATGCGAAAAAGTTAATTTTGGCAACCGGATGTCAATAAAGAGGCAACTGAGCCATAGGGCCTCTGCATCTGCATACGGAGATCCATGGCCCAAAACATTTATATTAATTTCATCATATTCTGAAAAACAAGAAATTAAACACAACGCCATACGCCACCGCCACCCAATTCCAAGATCTGCTTCCCATACCTCCTACGCAGTGACAGTGATTCAAGAGATTTTTTTTAAGAATTGTATTTGAACAACAATTTTTTTAAAGAAAATTAAGTAGTAGAAAAATTTGAGTAATTTTAAACACATTTGAGCAGTGGCAGCACCTACCTCAACATATTATAAAAAAAAATACACATTGAACATTATACCTCATTGTTATACGTTGAGGCGTTTAAATTTTCGGGTTGAGTTAGTAGACACATTAAATTTTTAAGAAAATACATAAATAGGGTACGCCTTAAGGCAAAATTGTCGTATTTGAACAATGCACACATCATCCAGTTTAAAAAGCATTATTTTAAGAGTAAAGCGTACGGTATTTCAAGTTACTATTACATTTGAATAGTAAAACGCCTTGAATTGAACATTTCGACGATTAGCGGTGCAGACACAAATAGCGGCAATTAGGAAGGTGTAAAATTAAATTGATAAGTTTACTACAACAATAGTAGTAGCAGGCGGCGGGGGACGGTTGATCGGTGGTTACAATGGGTTTGATAGTAATTTTAAATTTAAATTAGTTGTAGGTTAAATCTACGGTACGTGCGCGACCTTAGGCGGTATTCTTGACATTGCATAATAGTAGTAGTTTTTTTTTTAAGTTGTTTGTTTAAAATTCGGAAGGGAGAAATATTGTAGTAACGCGCTGTCAGATTTATGACCAAGTTTTTCCCAAGGTATTGATAATTTAATAAATTATTATATTTCCTCTGTGAAAATGCTGGATGTTAGCAGACAGCATGGGTTTAACCCAACATTTAAATTCTGCACTATCAGGACTTTTTTTGACAACTTAGGGAAGGCACCGCCCCTCCCAATTTCCACCTTGGAAAATTGAAATACACAAAAATTACGAGAGTTCTCAAACCTATGTAATTAAACAGGTTTTCCTAATTGAGAGGTCACAAACAATGGAAATCCCTGGAGAGTAATATTTATTTACGTTCGAAGCACAGGTGGAAATTACTGATTTTACGGAGAATTTTGAATGTTTTTTTAAAAATAATTTCGAAACATTTTCTAGAATACTTCTTCTCATGTAATTAAAACTTCGTTGTTCTACTATACAATGCAACTCATTTGTATGGTCTATTTTTGTTATAAAACCATCCAATTTTGAAGGTCTTTGCCCTTCCGGAAATCCCACAAGAAACCTATTATACAAATACAATCGGAATGATCTTTATTTAAATCAGGATTTTTTAAAATAACAATTGCATAATTAGATGACTCATTTATTATGGAAGTATTATTTTGGCGAGCACAATCGTATAGCAATCTAAACTTGTCATTTAACAAATTACCGTAAGTGTACAACGTGGGTTTAAATCGGCATTGCGATTTCAGCATTCACAATTGATTGAGCCTTATATTTCTACTTTATTCCCCATCAAGAGTGAGTAAAAATTCCTTTTTATTACTTCCCGTTGCGTTCGCTAAATAAATTCGCGTGCTCTGCTCATTGTGTTAATTGGTGTAGATTTCCATAAAGTAGTTAATACACGAATTCTAAAGGATGATAAAAAAATATTTCAGGTTATATGCCCTACTGCCAAAATAGAAATTTTACGGTACGTTGACTTAAACTAGTAGAACTACTACTACCACTCCATTACGTGACCGCAAAATGACCATGTGAATTACAACTTCTTCGAATTTTTACTTTACGGTAATTCAAATTTACACTACTTTGCTGTAATCGTAAAACTATTATAACTACCTACTTAGAATTTTTACGGTACGTCCAACCTTGATCACTACACGCAATACTACAGCCGAATTGGAATATTTACTGTAACTTTTAATTTTCCACTCTGCTGGCCAACTTGTATTTTGAAGTAGTGAAAGATCATGATATTTTGTGTGTAAAAGACAATAAGGTAATTCTTTTTTTACTAATTTTTTTTTTTACAATTTCCTCAAAGAAGGATTTTGCGCAGCAGAGCAAAGAGGAATCGGCGTCCATTTTAGATCGGAATATTGATGGACACAAAACCAGTCCCTGTGTATTCCCGGAGCGTTTATTATCCCACTACTGGGAAATTGCCGCAAATAATTCAACTTTTAAATAGATGCAGCGTCGGTTTCCCATTCAGTGAATCCGTTCAGCTCTCTCCGATCAGTCAGCGATCACATGTGCTGCACCGAAAGGGATTCCAGCCTCTGTTTGACCTTCCCTTGACCCATTTTCCGCCTCATTGTTCCATTGTGTCGCTTCAGCCCTTTGTCACAACGGTCTCCATTGTGTAGCATCTTGTAACAAATTAAGCATTTCCAGCATCACTCTACATCCCAAAGTCTTCTTGGACATCACCCTCTTCCGAAATTCTAGAGCTACTCAAAAACTGAAAAAAAAATCACCGGCTGCCCTCCTCTCAAAGACACTTATGCGATCATTACAGAATTTTTATTTTTGAAGATTAGTGTTAATGGGAAGACGTCGGTAAATGGGAATTCCAATTCTCACGTATCGTTCATCTGGAGAACCAAACGATCGCATCATCATCAGTCATATCCGCCTCTAAAAAAGCTCCTCAGCAGCAGAACTGTCCTAAATTATTGAAGATATTCTATAGGACCTTAAGCACTCGCGCTGAATAAAAAATCCTTTATTTTGGAAAGTTAAGGAGGGACTGACGTCGGTAACTTTTTTTTTGTATCTTCCGCCACCAGCGTCGTGGTCCTGGCTCTCCAAAACCGCCGGAAATTTTTGGAAGCTCGTGTTTAGCTCGCCTCTCAGCGTCTCTTGTACCACTATCAAGCGGCTTAATTCCCATTATCAAGGAAGGGCTGATACTTAATTGACCAAAAAAAGTGGAAAGCGGGGAGCAAAGAGCACAGGACGGAAAAACTTGTCAGACGAACGTCACTGGGTAGACTGAAAACCCCTGATACTTGCCAGCAAGCAGCATCTTCATCCACTAACTGGCAATTGACTCGTCGGAGGGTGGCTGCTGCTAGAGTCGAATTTTTTTTGAAGACAACTTGTTCAAGAATAATCGAGGATATGAGGTAGGTTAATATGATTTCGTCAACGTGTCCACGGTCTTTCCATTCAGAAAAACTCCCAAACGATCTTAGGCCAGAACGGCTTTGATTTTATAAACGCTGATCTCCTTCTGCACTAGAACCATTTCGTGTTGTCCAACTGCCAAGGTACTGTATTGGTACTAGTCGATAGCGGTGTTCTAAAAAATGTGTTTCTAAAATAGCGGTGTATCTAAGTGGCCGAATTTGCTGGATTAATCCTTTGAATCAAATTAGTGCACAACAGTAAGTCCGTGGGCTTAACTTTGTTTTAGGAGCCATTTTAAAAGTTTTTAAAAATTTTAAATTGAAAATAATGCTTTATGGGACGCATTTCTAAAGCTTAAGTTCCACATTTCTATTCTAACTTATTGTTTAGCATTTGCAAAGTATTTTTAGTTTTTAAAAATAGCTTTTGTGGAGGTCAAATGCAAACAAGAATAATTACAGGATTTCAGTACTGGTTTGTTTTCGTGCAACTCTTCACTGCAAGCAAGACGCCTGAAAGGGGTGAAATTTTTTCATCCCCTAATTTCCACTTTAGTGAGTTAAAGTAGGTTGTCAAAACTTAACTTTAAATTTAACGTTTGTTGTGATTGATGTGAATACTGGGAGCACACAACAAAATTGTTGAAGGTGAAATTAAGCCGGCAAACTGAAAGAATGTCCATTTTTAGGCAACAAATTTAGAATTTTTCCTAATTTTTTAGAAAGTGTTTTGCTCAATCAAGAAACTACCCCTTATTTCATAAAGTTCATATTCTTGCACCAAAATATGACAAAATATTGCCACAGATTCCATTTCCTAGTTTTTGATGTCATTAAGCGTTGACACATGGAGTGACCATGCTCGTTAGCTTCTAACGGCATGGACAGGTTTTCTAAAAAAAAATATTTCTAGAAAAAAAACTGAAGAGATTGACTAGTAATGTTTTGATTTTTATTGCAGTTAGTCAATAATTGCTCCTTTTTCTGGATCTCTCCAAAATCCCTTCCTTAAATCTTTTATTTCACCTTTAATTGTTGGCAATGCTGCTGGTCAAGTAAGGAAAGATAGGAGATTCTAGTTTTTTACTGCCAAACCTGTATTGTTTGATGATATCGTGCTGGTGTTTCGGAGGTTGGAAATCCCTAGGCATTACTTGATTCCCTTTAAATCACTTACTCGCTGCCTGGTCGCAGACCACTTAACTTTACCTAAGTGAACCTCTGGGCCATTTTGTGATGATCTTTCTTGATTTTGACTTCAGTTGGACCAACGGCATCCTCAGCTTCCATCACCTCTTTCTCGTCTTCCTCTTCATTCGAGCGTCAGTCTCTTATGTCCTTCGAAGACTCGCCGTCACCGCCACATCATCACAAGCACACCACTCAACGCCAGCCACCATCACGCCCACCGTGCTCCAGGCCACCTTCAACCGCCCACGGTCTTCATCCAAAACCGACTTCCTCCCAGCCGCCGTTGTAAATCCCATTCTCAAGAAAGCCCGCTCAACGGACTTCCCCATCCAGCCCTCCTGCGCACGCTCGGACGTTCCGCGGATCACTTTTGACTTCGTCGATCACAGCAAGTTCCCAGTGATGGGCCCACCAAGTGAAAACACTGCGGTCGTTCACAGAGGTAAGCGAAACTGCGGCAGTCGAGCTACAGCGCGCCAGAAAGTGTTTAGGACCCCAAGAAGTAACGTAAGGCAGATCTTGCGCAGCCAAGAGAAGCGGACATTTCTCTGCGCGAAAATTTAGCGCTTACGTACTGCTTGGGCTCCATCAAGCACCAAAATTTAAAAACTGAAAATTTTAAAATTCTTACGAGTGTTTTTGGGACGCCTTCCCAAAGGCCTGTCAAGGAAGTATACAGATATACCTGTTGAGAATGAATTTGTACAAGAGGCACTTAGGCTATCAATTTGATCAATTTTCACATCCGTGATGGAGGCAGCGGATGTGAAACTTTATCATTAATCTTGAGCCATTTTCTCCGAGGGAGAGGCATTCTGTGCAAAGCAATTTAACGAAAATAAAGTATTAGAGTAAAGCGTCACTCATTGGCTTTAATGACGACGCTGACTGGTTAAGCAGTGGCATTTTGATAGGTTAAGTCAGTTTTGATTTGAGAGGCGGTGGTCCATCAATTGACGGCGCATTTTCTACTTTTTCAACCAGTTGCTCCAGTCACAGTCTCTGAAGTTCAGAAGGGGTCATTCGAGACAATGAGGTCAAAGAGCGATTCAGACTCGGACGCTGAGAATAGCAAGTACTTGCTGAAGTGCGGTGGAGATGCGGCGGCAAATAATAACAATAATATGTTTCACGTTGGAGAGACTGACAGTAGTGCGAGTGACAGCGAAGATTTGTCAGAAGATGCAGATTCCATTGGAGATGACACGCCGGAAGTGGTTCGATCATTAGATGATTGCAAAATGATTTACGATCAGCATGGACCCACAACGCTAAATGATTCGGAGATACTGGCTCTCGTGAATGCCAAGCACATCGCGCCCTATCAACTAGAAAAGGCCCTTGGGGACTTGGAAAGAGCTGTTTCAATTCGGTAAGTACCCTCTGGGAACTTCCGGCGTGAAAAAAAAACGCTGTTTGATTTAATTACTTGGCCACAGAAACGTTTTTCCGATAATTTTTAGAAATTTTGTTTCGGTTCACTGATCCAGAGAGATGGGAATCTAATAAGTTCAAAAAATGGTTTGCAGGCGGAAATTAATTGGTAAGCAGAATCAAATTGAAGATGCCTTCACACACCTTCCGTTTCACCACTACGACTACTCCCTCGTTCTCAATGCCTGCTGTGAAAACGTTATTGGCTACATTCCAATACCCTGTGGCGTTGCCGGTCCACTTCTGCTAGACGGGAAGGAGTACCAAGTACCCATGGCCACGACCGAGGGCTGTCTCGTTGCAAGTACAAATCGGGGTTTCCGGGCCCTTGTCGAAGGGGGTGGAGTCCAGAGCTGCGTCGTGGCGGACGGAATGTCACGTGGACCGGTCGTTCAGTTCCCGTCGGCCGTCCAGGCCTCTCAAGCGATGCTCTGGCTGGAGGCTGAAGAGAACTTTACAAAAATTAAGGAGATCTTTGACGGAACGAGTCGTTTCGCTCGTTTGAACAAGCTCCACTGCCGCGTGGCGGGGCGGCTCCTGTACATTCGATTCGTGGCCCGAACGGGTGATGCGATGGGAATGAACATGATTTCCAAGGGAACGGATCAGTCATTGGCTGAAATTGGCAAGGAATTCCCAGAGATGCGCATTCTGTCACTCAGTGGCAACTTCTGCACTGACAAGAAGCCAGCATCTGTCAATTGGATCGAAGGGCGTGGGAAGTCTGTCGTGGCCGAGGCAATTGTCCCTGGACGCGTTGTTAGGGGAATTCTGAAAACCACGGCGGCCGCTCTCGTGGAACTCAATATTGCTAAAAATCTCGTTGGATCTGCAATTGCAGGTAAATTCACAAGAAAACATTATCACAAAAAATAGTAATTACCCGTTCACGCACAATTTTGAGCCAAAGTTGGCAAAAAGTGGTTCCCACACACGAGCGTCATTTTTTCAGTCAATAAAAAACATGACGCACGTCACGTTACTTTGACCTTGCCGTACTCATGTTTCTTGATTGTACCTTAGGTTCAATTGGTGGCTTTAACGCGCACGCTTCGAATATCGTCACTGCCATTTATTTGGCCACTGGTCAAGATCCAGCACAAAATGTGGCGTCGAGTAACTGCATTACCCTCATGGAGAGGGGCGGGGACAATGGGGATGATCTTTACATCTCCTGTACGATGCCGTCAATTGAGTGCGGAACGGTGGGCGGTGGGACCGTGCTGCAACCGCAGGCGGCCTGTCTCGAGATGCTGGGGATTCGGGGGTCACATCCGACGCAACCCGGTGAAAATGCCCGACTGCTGGCCCGAATCATTTGTGCCTCAGTACTGGCCGGCGAACTGTCACTCATGTCAGCCCTGAGCGCTGGTCACCTTGTCAAGTCTCACCTTACCCTCAATAGATCCTCTACCAACATTGCAGCTCTTACAACCTCAGTATCAGCCGTTAGTCTAGGAGATGGCCGCGGCGGTCGGCGATTGTCCGTGGCGGATCAAAGCTCTCTTCCATTCAGACGCTCCGGATCTGAATCCTCAAGGAGCACGGCCCCCATGACCTTTCTTCGTGTTCCCTTCCAGCCACAATAGGAAGCGCACATTCCTACTGTCAAAGAGGGAATGTGTGCTCCAACTGTGGTTCTGCACATTCCCAAAACGCAAAAACATTCCTGTAACGCATGCGCACCTCCGTTTTGCCTGAAGCACTCGCGTCATGCTAGACAATCCCCCAAAAGTAGAACTTATCTTTCATTTTGTGTAGCGTTTAGAAGTAAATACAAATTCTAATAAATTATAATAGAGGATGAAAGTGAAATAAATGGAAAATTTAGACTTGATTTTTAAAACTCGATTTCTCCAGCCTTTTTTAAAAAGATCTTCAAATAATTTTGAAATTATAAAAAAAAGGAAATAAATTAAAAATATGAAAGAATAATAAAAATAATAATAGAAACAATGAAATAAATAATTTAGACTCGACTTTTAAAACTCAATTCCTCCAGCCTTTTTTAAAAAGATCTTCAAATAATTTTGAAATTATAAAAAAAAGGAAATAAATTAAAAATATGAAAGAATAATAAAAATAATTATAGAAACAATGAAATGAATAATTTAGACGCGAGTTTTAAAACACAATTTCTTCAGCTTTTTTTTAAACCTTTTCTAAAATTAAAATTATGTTTAGAATTATTTTAAAATGTTTTTTTTAATTATAAAAAAAAGGAAAGAAAAAAAAATATGAAAAAATGATGATGATGAAATGAAGAATTTGGACACGATTTTAAATCCTCTCATCGTGAGGGTGAATCTAGTGTTTATTGCCTAATAATCGAATTCTTAAATTTAATACACGCGTATTCATCTTATGTCTTAACGTACCTGGGAACGAACGAGTTCGAGGGAAAGAGCCAGAAAATAATTTTCTATTAAAATTAAACTAGATCGGTAATTGATTATGTTTTAAGCTTACTTTTCATCATAAAAGGTGCTTTCACTTTCTCGGCCTTCTTTTACACTTTCACATCTCTGTTCCCTGATGCATTAACACAATCAAATCCTTTTAACACTGATCATGGTAATCGCTGAAAGAAATGCTGGCATGGAATATCGTTATCCTGCCTAAGCGCTGACAATTTAATGTAAAACTCAGTATTACATCACGTATAGAAAAACCGAAATGAAAGCAAGCCAGGTCTAATTTAGCACAGTTTAACACAATTATAAAAACTAAGGTAAGTTGTACATGGTATAAAATACGATATAACGAGTTGCGAATTAAGGGCGAAAGAACTTAAGAAACGAGAGCGAACTTATAAAAAAATATCAAAATAATAAAACTCTTAAAATAAGGTAATCAAGAGACGCGTACTTCGAACTAGCGTCGTTCTAAAGTTCTAAACAACTATTCTAAAATGGTAATAATTAAAACTAGGGTGACAAAGTGGTGACAAAGGGGCGGTTTTGAAAATAAGTTTAGTTTTCTCAAGTAATACTTATTTACTTAAGGCATAAACATCAATTCTGGCGCCATTTTGTAATTTCAGCGTTCGATCCAGCCCTTTTCATTTCCCTTGATTTGTATTTTGTGAAGACATTCATTTCCCTTCAAAATTGAACTTAAGATAAATTTTACCCAAACTAACGTCAAAATATTTTCTATTTTAACAATTCAACTAACAGAATACAGGGTGTTCCTCAAAATCAATCAATCCTCGTTATTAAAATACGTTAACTTTGGGAGGTTCATATAATTTTGTCTAATAATGAAATATTTTATTACTTTATAGTTATTCATAATCGGAAGAAAGGTCCTGTCATTCGTGTTTTAGAATTTTTAATTCTTATTCAATATCGACCATTCTCTTCAGAACAATATTCTGAAGAGATTTCCTGTCTTCTTGCTTTTCTTGACAACTTATCAACACTATTTCTGGGATATTTTGATCACATTTAAATTACACAGCAAATAACACGAGTCTAACACCGTTTAGTACAATCCTTCAACAGCCACCAACACCACTGCGCCAACTTTCTATTCTATCGCAGAATTTCCTTGTACTTGAGGGCCATCTTAAGTAATTAACATACCTACATCACCTATTACACAACAACTATCCACGTCTAATTCTACTCATATTCAATTTAAACTTTAGTAACACGTTCTACTTCCTAACAAATTATTATCCGAATTTTAAAATTATGCTCATAAAAATGTTTGTACTTTGGATTATAATTTTTTCAATCAATTAGTTTCTTATTAGCATTATTTTTTTAGATTTCTCTTTAAAGAGTCATCTTATCCATCTTCACAAAGGTACCTGTAGTTATTATTTACTTGAAGACAAATTAAAGGAAAAAGATATATCGCCCAAACGTTGGTTCATTTCTTTTGATGCCCATCTGCACTAGAATATTGTAGTAAGATTCTCTAAAGTTTTTTTAAGATCAAGTATACAGATCAAGGGTAATTAGTAAATAAAAATTCAAAAGTTATTCAATGGCTGCCACTATACAAGTGAAGCAAGAATTGAAAATTCATACAGAGCTTATTTTCTAACAAAGGTTAGGTGACAAAATGCGTGAAAGATGCGCGGAAACTCTAAAGGAGTACAAGAAGCGGGCTAAGTTAAATCACCCTAAAATGGTGATCCAATTTGCTTAAAATAACGATTGATGCGATTTAAATATAATTGATTCATCTAGCTCCTAAAAAAGGTTAACTTGGATCGTCGTAAGTCTCTGGCGTATTGAGAAACCTTTCATTCCACGAAATATGCGAATTGCGTTTGCGTGCCTCTTGCATATCTCGAAAGCCCTTGATACGAACTCTTTTCAACCACTCCTTAGATATAATTCTATGACTTCCTTCTGTTATTGCATTTTAAATATTTCAGCGCGTCATTATTACTTGAAGTTAGGCGAAAGCAGAATGTTTGTGCAATGTTTTGAAGACGATGGCGTTATGCTGCGATTCTTCTCGAATTCTTAGCACGGGTGGCAATTATTTGTTTTTAAAGTTGCGGAAGCTTGAGGATAAATACGAGCGACGACGTGATACGATATTCTTCTTTTGAGTTTAGGGTAGTATTTTTAATAATAAGACGCCTCGAAAGCTTAGTCGCCAAATCTTGAGCAGGCCTTCTTCCATTTGCACTGCGTACACCACAAATCCCTTCGTTCCATGCCATATACCTAGAAGTACCGAAAAAATAAATTAGTCTATTGAAAAAAATTAGAAAAAAGAGAAATATTTTATTTCTTACTTTGCGGCACTTTTTCGTGTCGCCACGCGGTCGCCTCACTGGGCTTGACTTTGGTGATAGCCTCTTTTTTGGATTTCCATGAGTATTTCCGCTACCGTTACTCGGTGACTTACGATGGTTAAGAAGTTGGAGCTGACTCAATTTGTACTCTGGATCTGCAAAATCAATCAAAAGATAAACATCTTTCATCCCTTGGGTACATCAGAATTCTATTTTCAAGTCGGCCTCCAACATTCAAAAATTAACATCAACCCCTCCCAAACACATTTGTCAGTTTCAATCATCACTTGAAGATTTTCATTATTACAATTCACACCACAATTTCTTTTTGTACAACTCCTAAAAATAGCCTCCCACAAATCATCGCTTTTTGCCCGCAGAGTCTTCTCTCTATTCCACATCCCCAAATCTAGGTCAAGTCTCATTGATTGCAAAACTCATCATCAACTTTATGGCAAAAGCAATGGTTTGAATCTAGCATTTGGTGTGATGAAAGTGCCCGTATATCCTAATGGCTTCGTATGGTGAATTTGGCACTAATGTCTTTTAGAGAGAAATGATGCCTCAGTGACAGGGTACCACAGGAGCCCCAAATTAATCCAAAAACCTTCGCTCGACTTGTACTGCTTTCGCAGCAAATAGCCGACAGCGACTTAGCAGGATCAACATGACAAAGTACATGCAAGTAACTGCTTAGTAGTACCTTCTGAAGGGGGTCGAACCATGTCCATGTGAGAAAGTGTTGGGGAAAAAGCAATGCCAAGACCCATCATGGACGAAGCGCCATAGGAGGATGAAAAGCTTGGAGAGAGATCCGGAATCTCAACTTCCGTGTAATAAAATTCCTCTTCATGATCATCAGAAGCCTCTGATTTGGGTCTAAAATTTCAAAACGTTGAATAAAAAAAAATTGCCACAAAACTTTTTTTTTAGATATAATATTTTTTATAACTGGGACATCTCAGTAAATGCAACGTTTTGGCTCACCCTAAATGTGCATAACGAACATGAGCTTCAATTTCAAAACAACTCTCTTTGAACATAGAGCATCCCGGCCAAGTGCACTCAAATATAATTTTGACCTTCTTCTTCTTGGGTTGATCCAAATCCCAATCCCCCGTACCATCACTCTCGATTCCATCATCAGAAGACGAGGGCGTGGGGCTGTGGCTATTAAAGTGTAATTCTGCCCCACCAGTAGATCCATTACTGGACCCACCGGATCCAACGATCCCCGCCATTCCCCCGCTCAACCATGAGGACGCTCCCGAGCTTGATGAACTCCATGAAGATGAAACGACTCCTGAAAAACAAAGAAACAACACATTAATTCCAAAATTCTGCTCCATTTACAATGGCGTGCCTTGCCAAAACCGTTCCTCAATTTGTCATTTCCAGGCCTCGCCTATCGTGCTCTTTTTTTTAAGAATGTGACACTCGATGCCCTTCAACAATTTCCCAGGACCTCAATATTTTTCATCCTAGCAACAAACAACCGGAAGCAGAAGCTCCAAGGAACACGCTCCTGCTGTGTGACATATTAGTTTGCCATTTGCCGGCACAAAACTTCCTGCCATTTTCTCATCATTGCATGTTGAGCTACCCAGTATTTACGTTCCTCAAATTATCCACATTAGATCCACCGTTATTGCTCAACAAACATCCGTAATCTCTCTCAGCTCAAAGATGATGATACAAGTGCAAATAGTTTTGCATCATTAATAACGGCGCTAATTCACAAATCCCTGTATCGCATGACATGTGCCTTCTAGTAACCTTCGACCCTTGTCAGCACGCTCCCCCTACATGTGGCATGGCCTATATGCTTTTAATAACAAAATGGAATTGATAACTCTAACGCCAATTTCTATATTTGACAACACTCATGTTTGAGCTCATTCCATTGAATGACATTCAGTGGATGAATGACACACATTGACACAACATTACGTCTTCACAGATAATTCTATTTCTTAATTCCGGGTCAATTTTAGCTTCTCGTAAATTTTGGAAGTGAAACGACGCAGTTAGCTCCATCGCGTTTCACGAAAAGGGAAGACGCGCAGAAGATGATGATGATGCACTAAACAACATAAACAACTTTAAGCCGGCATGTGTAGTTGGCCCCCCTGAAGTTGCTCTACATGTCACTTATCCAAACATTGCAAAATGAAGGATAAATGCATTAATTACACAACATGCTCAGGCCGAGTGATGGCTTTGATTCCAGGAGTGTGTAAAGGGCATTGAACCACCAAATCCTTCTCAACCAATTTACCACCACGAACGCTTTCCAAAACGCAATTTACTGTAACGTTGAGCTCCAAAGTACAATGTTTTGTCAAGGAAATGGTCAAATAGTCCTCTTTTCCGCATCACATTCTTCATTGACTTTTGTCACACAAATGCGTCGACGTAAGATCATACAGGAAAACCTCCCATACCCCTAATAGTCATAGACCCTCCCCCCAGGCGCTTCGCGCCTGGGGACCCCCACCCCTCTGGTGAAAGGGACACCCACTCCAGGCGCCCAGCGCCTGGAGAGGGCAACCCTCCCGTATCACTGTTGTCGAAAAAAAAGGGAAAGCAAAAGTTATAAAGCAGTACTTCTACTCGTTCGGCTCGAAACCCATGACACCCGTGTCACCACCCCGTTCAGAGGTCGGGGGCATTTTGACCCCCCTGAGAGCTTCTGAGGTTGCCAGGCCATTCAGGGGGGTCTAGATTCTAGAAGCGTCTCGGACCCTTCAAAATCCAAAAATTGTAGCGCCTATGGCGCTAATGCTACAATTCTTAACAATCTAATGGTCGCCGTGGGTTTCAGACCTTCAAAATTCAAAAATTGTAGCGCCTACGGCGCTAATGCTACAATTCTTAACAATCTAGGGTTCGCCGCGGGTTTCAGACCTTCAAAATTCAAAAATTGTAGCGCCTATGGCGCTAATGCTCTAATTCTTAACAATCTAGGGGTCGCCGTGGGTTTCAGACCTTCAAAATTCAAAAATTGTAGCGCCTACGGCGCTAATAATACAATTCTTAACAAGTTTAGAGGTCTCCGCTAGTTTAAAAATGTCAAAATCCAAGTTTTAGCGCCTACGGCGCTATTACGTCGTTTTCTAAAAATACACATTTATTCGGCACACTTGAATTTTTTTAATTCAAGTTAATTATCGTTAATTACCTAAAAAAAAATACACTTTGGCGAGCGCCGAAGGCGCGAGCCGGACCACCCCTCGGCAAAAATTCGGGAGGACCCCCTCAGGGACTTCAGGGGTTTTCCTGTATGCGTAAGATCATTATAATCCAACGACCCACCACCACGTGTGTGACGACGATGGTTTTTAAATGGCGCATGCAGCACTGGCAAATATGGCAAAGCAAAAATGACGTCAAATCCCTTCAACAATGGAAACATGACAGTGGCAGAGTTTTTGAAAAATAATGTGGCCCTATTGTTATTGTAGCATTGAATTTTATATGACATCAGGGATGAGCATAATAGATTGATAGAAAGAAAAATGAAAATAAAGAGCCGGCCTTCACCTTTTTTTTTCAATAAACGTTAAGTTAGAATCCGGTTCGTTTCGTGAACAACGGAGAAAGGAGCGGATTAGTAAGAAGTAGAGTCAACGGATGATAATTGAAAACCTGAAGAAGAACCGTTATTAAAAGTTGGACATAGCTCGCCGAGCACGTAACCAACCGTCAAAACCAATGTCGCTGTCCTCGCAAACGCCACTACAATTCCTTGAAAAAAAAAAGTATCATTAACTTTCTACCCGGTAAACGGGATCCCATTTCATTACACGGCAATTGAATCGGCAGAGCGGTTAACACAGCTTTATTTCAGCTCTAAACCAAGTAAGATGGAAAATTGCGCAGGCAATATTCAAGTACTCAAAATATTCTCAAGGTGCTTCCGCCCACTTTTACACATTGAGCAACCCCACGCTCACCTTTCTTAGGGAGGCTCTGAAATCAATTAATATGATCATAATCAATTTACTAACCATGCATGAAACAAAGCACAACTCTATCCGCGTGACGAGATCATTTAAATTCAGGAGGAAGCATGGGTGAACGATTAACGAACCCACGAGCTCGTTTAAACAATCGTCTTAATTTAATTGGCAGTAAAAGACGGCTTAAGGACGCCGAGAGTGTAATAAGTAAACAACTTAATAATTAATCGTAGCTGTAGGAAACCGCCAGTAGCGCCAGTCGCAGGCGGACCGTACGCCGTGGTTATAAAAACTAATTGAAAA
>VYYI01001485.1:0-19306 GCA_021029175.1 Bilobella aurantiaca
GCCAAATACTTTGAGTTATTATGGAGAATATGGTTACTTGTTGCTACTGCCAAACTAGTCAAACACTATTTTAATGGGTGCTAACAAACTATTTGAGTAGGTAACTAGTTACATTTTTGCAAAGAACGATTGAAATGGGATTAAGGAAACGTTGGCGGAGCCTAAATTCTTTGCATATTTTTGCATGCCTCACAATCTGTGTTAAATTCGCTGACTTCTAGTTTTCTAGTGAACGGTTATTTTTGCTAAATTTGGAGACGCTATCATGGCACAGACGAACAGAGATGACATGACCCCTAGCTTGGGTTAAAAATTATCATCATGGAACTTCTTAATTTCTTAAAGCTTCTTAAAAATTATTAATTTTTAATTATTTTGTTGAGAAATTTTAAATTTCTACTGGCATACTAATTCAATATTTGCTACGCTGGGTGTTCTTCCCCGAGAGAAAAGGCGCGACGCAGCATTGTTAGATATACAAATTAGGTTTGAATGAGTTTCCGATAATTCTCCACGAGGCACAATTTGAGTAGTTCAAATTTTGTGTTTGATACGTTCATGTTTGGCGACATTACAAACAATAAATTTTTTGAATTGTACCGTACTGTAATTTCAGTAAATCTAACGGAAGCAAATTCCTCCTACATTAACATTATTTTTAATCTTGGTTTTTTTTATAATTGGAAGTTCAGAAGCGACTAATTTACGACTGTGTTAAACCAATTAGTATGACTCAAGGGTCTGTTGGGGGCAAACAAGGAACTAATAAGGGAAAATGGGAACCAAAACGTTATCAAAGACCTTGTTATCAATGACCTCTAAATCATTTTCCAAATCATATGAAAAGTCAGCAGGCCACTGTTGTAAAAAGTCAGGGTCCAAATAATGTATAAGGTAAACTCCGGCTCCATATCACGTTCGTCAAGATTAAGTTCTAGAGAATATTTAAGCATAAGAATTTTATGTGGAAAACTATTAGTTACACTAACCACGTTGAAATCGTATTTTTATAAGAAACATTTAAAATTGATTAGTTAATGATTGTATGATTTATTAATGTGAAAATCCTACTTTTTTTAACATACTTTAACGTGTACTAGTACTTACCTTCTACAGCAAGAGACTCTGACGTGTAGTATATTTATGAAAACTAATTCAAATGAGTTGGAGAATAGCGTTGATTTTCCGTCGCCAAAATTGTTTCCTCGATTAATTTTTTTTATTATGAGCTTCATCACAAATATTAAATTGCGTTTTACCAAACAATTATAAAGTATTTTTTACAATAAATCTTACAGTGCATCTTTTGTTGTAACCATTTCACAAATTAAAAAAACATTCTCCTAAAGATGAAGTAACCGTAGGTAGTTGTTAATAAGAAACCATTCAAATAGATGATTATATCATTATATGATTTATTAATGCAAAAAATAATACATATTTTAACAAATAAAGTTTATATGAAAGACGATTTTAAGCCTATCTTGTTGAAATTGAAATTTTTTAATTAATGATAATATAACTCTAATTAATATGAACAAATTTCAACATATACTCTCTACCTTCTACAGCAAGAGACTCTGAAGTGTAGCAATTTTTTTAGAAACTAATTCAAATGAATTGGGGAATTGTGTTGATTCTCCGCCGCCACAAACTTTTCCGCGATTCATTTTTTTCCTTATTACCGTCATCAAAAATACTGAATTGCGCTTTATTGAAAAAAGAGGAAAATATTTCTTACGTTAATTCTTACAGTGCATACTTTACAATTCGTTTCGAAACTATCTCAAAAACGAGGAAAAGTATTTCCCCAAAGATGAAGTAACCGTGAAAAAGAAATCCACACTTACACTCTTCAGTTGCTGGTAGTAGCCTCTATGCAGAATTCGCTGTAATCCCTTATGAGAAGGTAACCACTTGCATTCACCTATCACAAATTTGAGATAATTAAAAAAGTTAAATTTAAATTAAAAATTTGGGGGAAGCAAAACGGACCGTTCGAGAACTAAAAGGCGGAAAGAACAAAACTATACAAAAAATTTGAGAGACCCTGAAATGAAAATAGGTAAACTAGAAACCAAACCGTGTCAAAAACTGAACGCTTGCCTCAAATATTCTCCTTTAAATCATATTAATGGTCACGGGGCCACTTTTGCAACGACATAACACGGCTACTCGATAAGTAGCTCTTGCCTCTAGACTGATCCATACGAGTGTTAGATGGAGTCCGAGGATATTTAAAATTAGGGATGACTGGCGGTTATATACTCAAAGTATATAACTATATACTAGGACAGGAGTATTTTTTTTTCTTATTTGAATTAAAAGCGATGCCCATTTCTAGCCATTCGAATACGGGTATTTGTTTGTGTGACCAAGAAGAGAACCGCTTGCTTCGAAGATGTTTTCTTCTCGACTTCGACTTTCCTATTCCTACTGAACGGTTATATTTTTTGCTAAATTTGGAGACTCTATCATGGCGCAGACGGACTGCAAAGACGGGCACAAGAGCCCTTGTTGCGGCTAAAAATTATCATCATGGAACTTCTTAATTTCTTAAAGTTTCTTAAAAATTCCTAATTTAATTTAATTACTTTGTCGAGAAATTTTAAATTTCTACTGGCATACTAATTCAATATTTGCTACGCTGGAATTTCTTCTCCGAGGGAAACGACGCAAAAAAGCGTTGACTGGCATGTAAATTATGTTTGAATGAGCTTCCAATAATTATTCACGAGGCACAATTTGATTAGTTCAAATTTTGTGTTTGATACGTTTACGTTTGGCGACATCGCAAACAAGAATTTTTTTAATTCTACCGTGCTGTAATTAAGGTTAGTTAACGGTTGCAAACACTTCCTATATAAACATTATGTTTGATCTTGCGGTGTTTTTATAATTAGGTGACTAATAATTAGGTCACTAACCAGAAAGTGACTAAATTTACGATTGTGCTAAACAAATTAGTATGACTCAAGGGTCTGTTGAAGGCAAAGAGGGACCTAGCAAGAGGAAATGGAAGCGAAAGCAGTCTCAAAGACCTTGTGCTTACTTCTAATTTCCAAACCATATAAAAAGTCACCAGGTCACTGTTGTAAAAAGACAGGGTCCAATTAAAGATCCTTTGTAATCTTATATTATGTTAAAAGAACTGTATTTTCTATTAAATAGATTAATAGTATTCAATCTGTTTTATTTCTTAATGTGAAAATCCTACTTATTTGTTTTAACATATTTTAACCTGTACTACCTACCTCCTACAGCTAGCGACTCTGACGTGTAGTAAATTTGTAAAACTAATTCAAATGGATTGGAGAATTCTCCGTCACCACAAAATATTCCGCGATTTTTTTCTAATGAGCGTCATCAAAAATGCTGAATTACGTTTTACTGAAAAAAAAAGGAATTAAATTTCTCACGTTAAATCTTACAGTGCATAATTAACCTTTCGTTGTAACTATCTCGCATATGAGAAAAATAACTCTCCACAAATGAAGTAACCGTAAAAGACAAATCCACACTTACACACTTCAGTTGCTGGTAGTAATCTGCCTCTACTCAGAATTCGCAGTTACCCCATATGAGAAGTTTTCTACTAGCATTCACCTGTCACAAATTAAATTGAGTTACAATGGAGAATAACGTTGTTTTCGGGGGAAGATATGAGCCTTTCGGGAACTATGGGAGGAACGAAAAGGGGGAATAGCAAAAACTATTCAGGAAAATTTAGAGACCCTGAAATGATAGCTAGCAATAATCATTAGTTGCGCTAGAAAATATATAAAAGTGTATAATACATTATTTCAAAGACATTAAAATTACACCCATCATGTTAAAATCAATACTTGTTGCAAAAAACCTTTTAAATAGATTAGGCAATGAGTATTTAATTTTATGATGTAAAAAATACTATTTATTTAAACCTAAACAGATCGTATAGGAGATCATTCTTTAAACCAACCACATTAAAATTGATAGTTGTTAATAAGAAACATACGGTTTCTTATTAACCATTAAAGTTGATCATTAAATGACTATATGATTTATTAATGTGAAAAATAATCCTTATTTTAACATATAAAATTTATATGGAGGACCATTTTAAGCCCATCTCCATGAAAATAATAGTTGTTAATAAGAGCCATTTAAAATTGATTAATTAATGATATAATTTATTAGTATGAATTTCAACATATACTAACTACCTTCTACAGCAAGAGACTCTGACGTCTAGTAATTTTGTAGATATTAATTCAAATGAATTGAGGAATTGCGTTGCTTTTTCGTCTCCACAAAATTTTCCGCGATTCATTTAATTTATAATGAGCGTCATCAAATATACGGAATTGCGCTTTTTCGTGAAAAAAAATTATAACGTTAAATCTTACAGTGCATACTTTACTTTTCGTTCCTTAACTATCTCACAAACGAGAAAAAGAATTTCCGCAAAGATGAAGTAACCGTGAAAAAGAAATCCACACTCACACTCTTCAGTTGCTTGTAGTAGCCTCTACGCAGAATTCACAGTAATCCCTTATGAAAAGAAAACCACTTGCATTCCACCTGTCACAAATTTAAGTGAATTTAAAAAGTTAAATTTAAATTAAAAATTTGGGGGAAGCAAAACGGGCTGTTCGGGAACTAAAAGACGGAAAGAACGAAACTATTCAAAAAATTCGAGAAACTTGAAATGAAAGTAGGTAAACTGGAAACCAAAACAGTGCCAGAAGTCAAGCGCTTGCCTCAAATATTCTACTCCGCATCATATTAATGGTCACTTTTGCAATGACTAATCTTCAAGTTGCTCCTTTCAATGGGGTTATCCACATGAGTGTTAAATGGAGTCATAATAGGACATTTGGAAAAATAGGAATGACCCTCGGAGCCAAAAGTACTCTGCAACGGTTGCAAAGCAAGAAGAAAACTGCTTGGTCTACTAAATCGTTTTAATAGTATACAAGACTCAAACGTGTAAATTTGCTAGCAATAAATTCCCAATGAAATTGATTAATCATTAGAAGATTTATTAATAAAAAACAATACTTACTTAAGCATATAAATCTTATATGGAAAACTATTCTTTAAACCTGTCTTGTTCAAATTGATAGTTGTTAATAAGGAACCTTGGAAATTGATTATATATGATTTATATGATTTATTATTTTAAAAATAATACGTATTTATGCAGATGAAGTTTATATCGAAGACTAATCTTTACACCCATCTTGTTGGAATCGATAGTTGTTAATATGAAACCATTAAAATTTATCATATTCGAATATATAATATATTATTGTGAAAAATAATACTTAAGCATATAAAGTTTATATTGAAGACCATTATTTAAACTCATCTTGTTGAAATTGATCAACTTTTAAAACTTATTAATTAATGATAATATAATTTATCAATTTGAACAAATTTCAACATATACTATCTACCCTCTACAGCAAGACTCTGACGTCTGGTAAATTTGTAAAAACTAATTCAAATGAATTGGGAAATTACGTTGATTCTCCGTCGCCACAAAATTATCAGCGATTCATTTTTTTTATGATGAGCGTCATCACTTCAAATACTGAATTGCGTTTTTTTGAATATTAGTAAAGCATTTCTCACGTTAAATTATACAGTGCCTAATTGACCTAATAACTATCTAACAAAATGTTTCTGCAAAGATGAAGTAACCATAAAAGAAACGTCCACAATTACAATCGCCAGTTTCTTGTAGTACCCTGTACTACAAAGTAAACATTTATGAGGAGATTACCTAGTTTGAAATTTCATTAGACTAATACTTTCAGTTCACAATAGAGGATAACGCCATTTTTTGTTACAGCAAAACATTTCTAGCAAACTATCTGAGTGGGTAGCTATTTGAATTGGTGCATGAAACACGTTTGAATTGGAATTAAGGAAACGTTAACTGGGTTGTCAATTGTTTGCAAGTTTGTGGATGCCTTACAATTTGTGCTAAGTGAGTGGTATTTAAGACATTTCAATAAAAACACAAGCTATTCTACTTACCTACTAATAATACTGTCAAATGAGTTTGTTGTTGTTTTCTGGTGTACTATTTGAACGAACAGTATTGATTTTTGTAGTTTAGATTTAAGTTTTAAGGTATATGTTCAAAACGTAATTTCACCCCTTCCACTACATACAGAAATGTCGATGGATAATTTAAAAAGAAGACTTACGTCAGAAGGGATAATCGCGGGGTTTTGGTATTAAAACCTTAAAGCTATGAAACTTGAAGCACAGTTCTTATTTGGAAGTCGTGATAACTCTAGATAGTTATTTTTCGTTGTACGTTAGTACAACTAAAAAAATTACACCAAAAAAATTTCTCACTTCAAATTCTTTTCGATTTTACAGACGTTTGGTGTTACTTTAATTGTCAAAATGGAAATATTGGCCGTATTTTTTTTGCTTTTGCCAAACAAATGCCTCAGTATAAAGTTTGAATACGATATTTACATTGATAAGGACACACGTTCTTTGCTGACTGAAAAAGAATATATAAATTTGACACTGGTAAACATGGTGGTGCATGGAAGAATATACAATGGTAGCTACTTTACTATTGTCCAAAAAAAAACGTATTAAATAAGCCATTATACTTATTAATTGCACAAGTGCAAAATATTTTAGCTCATTTGAGAATTTGCTTTAAATTTCGCGTTCTGTTTTGATACAGTGGAGGAGCAGCAGCCAAACAAGAGGCAGATTACTATCAAGTCTGTAAGTAACCTTAAGTTTTATATGATTTTGAATAAAATATTATAGTAGTAAGTAAATATTCTAAATAACATCAATTTTAGTACACGGTAGATCAAGAAGCTCAATGCAAAAAAGAGTTCGAGCAATACCAAAGGCTTGGTGCATATTTGCCCTTAAGCGCTCCAAACAATAGCCCGGCTTGGGAAGGTAAATACATTATAATCACTTGCTCACAACCTTTCCATTTCGAAGTTTTTATTTCGCATAAATTTCGGCACCCTATCAGCCTTGGGCTGAACAAATAATGCTACCAAAGTGTGATATAGTGTGCGAATCACTTCCAGCTGGAATTTCTACCGTTTTTGGACGTGGCGTTTATGACTTAAACAAGGAACCATTTATTGGAATGAAATTTCTAGAAAAAAGTTTACCCGACCACTGCGTATCTGAAGACAATACTATTAGTATAGGTATCGAGGAATGGGTAAATATCGGTTACCAAATGGTAAGTAAACGCTAATAAAATTTGGCATTTCTGTTTTAAAACTAAACAACCTTGTCATATTGCCGGAGGGCCGGCGTTTGGCTTAATTGTATAATATATGATTTTAAAAAAAAAATCCAAAAAAAAAACTACACAATTCTAAAAACTAATATAACCAAAACCCTAAATATTGACGTTTTAATTTTTTTAAAGCTAAGGAGCATTAAATTTTTGCATAACAAGAATGTAGTGCACGGGAAAATCAGTCCGTTCTGTTTCATGGTTGAAAAACACGACCCACGTAGCGGCAGAAAATTTCCGAAGGTATTCTTAACGGACTTTTCGAAGTGTTTCATCATAAATGCAAAGCGTACCTGGGAAGACCTCGTCGGAACTGAGCCCTATTTTATGAGTATTGCGGAACATCAAATATTGTTAAGTAAACATACAGATCATCTTCCGCCTATGAGCCCAAATTCCAACATCGAGTCTTGCATGTACTCGCTCCTGTGTTTACGGATTAAATTACATTGGAAGGAATTGTGTACAAAACTGACAGATTTACAAGGCTCTGTAAAGGAACTTGGGGACTATAATACTACAATGCGTCTCTTAAATCATTTAATCATTGAGAAAAAGACAGAGTTTGCAAGTACAGTACAAGAACATCTGAAACAAGGTAGTGTACAATTAACGTAATTCTTTACGTTGAGTCTGGCAGAAACTAACTTCCTATTTATTGTAGATGATGAAATTCCAAATGAACTATCTGACCTTGTAAAAAATACTCTTGCATTCGCGATAGGATCTAAATCGAATTACAAGAACTTAACACAAATTGTTACGGATTGGGGGTTACTCAGTTTAAATTTAAGAAAAAATTCAGAGAATCCATTAGATGTGCCTGATGTTGTGACAAGTGATGTAGGGCTGGGTGGTAATAAAGCAAATTCCAATACAACACAAGATACAACAACAGAAAATGCAACTGTACCCAAAAACAAAATGTCAAACAATGAAACTCCCATCCCACCACTAAATAGTTCAAGTAATAATCAAAACAACGGTCAAGACAAAAACAAAAATTTAAAAATTGAAACACCTATTTTACTACCAAAGAGTGCAAGTAACAATGGAAACAAAGGTCAAGACAAAAACAAAATTTCAAAAAATGGAAATTCAATCATCGATGACAATTCAAATTCAGCTAAATTGGGAAGACTCGCTACAAAAGTTAAAGGCATGTTGGTAGATTGGACCAAAGGCCACAAACGATGAGAAAACAAACTCTGTATTTGTTTAATTTAATTCATTTGCGATTTATATTTTATAAAAGCTAAGAATATTTTATCAATATTTGAAACTAATAATAATGAGTAATGTAGATAAAAAATAAGGAATTGGATTTAATTTAATGCAAACTGCTGCCTTAGGATAGGAGAACTTTACGTTCAACCTCGTCATTGGTCAGTCAACCTTTCAATGCTTAATTCGAGTTTCATCGAATGAAATAAATGTTACCGCAAAAACTTCTGTTGTGCTTAATAGCTTACAGAAAAAAAAGTAATTGAACTTTCAAATTAGTAACCTCCTTAATATTCGTCATTGAACAGTTTTGAAAAAATTTTAATATGTAAATGCATTTCTAGACAATTGGTTTGAACATTTTTTACTGAATGAACAGTTTGAAAAAGTTTTAACATACTGAAGCGATATGCCAACAACCAATTTCCCGTCATCCCGTATAAAAAGCACCAACGAACCTGGTAGGTAAACCTGGGTTAGATTAAAAATATGTTTCTACAAATTATAATTAAAAAAAAACGAAAATAAAAATTTCGAAATTCTTTCACCATGGAAACAATTTTGTTTGTGTCTTGTACATATGGTTCTTGGTTAGGCTATATATATTGGTTTTTTTCTAAGGTTCTAGGTTCTAGGGTTTGACACACAAACCACATTTTGAACGCAGCCTTTGCATTGTTGCAAAGGTTATTTTGCTAAATTTGGCGACGCTGTCATGGCACAGACAGACAGAAATGAGTCGCCTTGGGCTAAAAATTATCATCATGGAACTTCTTAGTTTCTTAAAGTTTCTTAAAAATTTCGCAGATATAAAGTCCAGGCAAATTTATTTTTTGTACACTGAAAAAAAAGGTTTAGAACCTCGTGAGCCAGAGAGGGTTTATCCCATTTAGCGGAAGCGGAGCGAAAGCTACTTGATGTTTTCGTTTTTTCCGTCCGTCCGTCCGAGTATAATTTATATTTCCAGAACTACTGCACCGATCTCAAAACCTCAGTTTTTGGATATATGTTCCTTGATATCCGACCCAGTTCAAGTTTACTTTTCTTTGACCTGAAGTGACCCACGGTAAGATTGTGCTATTGGGGCGGCATCTTCCTAGACTAATTTTAGGTCGCTGATTCCGAATCTGTAATTAGATTGGTGCGGTATCGACAAACACAAAAGTTATGATTTTTAAATTTGCCGGTCCCAACAATGTTACTGCGGCGCTAATTTTTCCTACCTCACCCAACAACACGCACACTTTTTACTTTTTCGGTTGCTTTCTTCATTATTTTTTTTCATTTTTACTATGTCTAACACTTATATTAAGCTGGATATGGTATTCAACTTGAGAAATGCTGGTGACCAAACTTCCGGATCTTGGAGTAATTCCTAAAGACAGTGAGATTAAGTGCCCAGTTGACCATTGCAACGGGTACTCTAAAATGTAATCACATTCGTTGTGCGTTCATTTCGTTATTAGTACGTTTCGTGGCTCCAGTCGAAGGCATGTAGGATGATTTTATATTGTGGCCCGAAGGGCCCTAATGTTTGGTATTGTTATTGCGGTTTCGCTTTTATTATGAAAACTAATGCTGTATTCAAGGCTGCAGGGCTATTTTCAAACCATAAAAGGTGTTTCTTCTGGGAATCTCGCAAGATACACGTTTAAAAATTATTGACTTTTTTTGGGAAATGAATTCATTCAACTTTTTTGTTTGATGAGACCGCATAAATCTTATTACAGATTCGGAATCAGCGACCTTAAATTAGTCTAAAACAAAGTATTGTTGTAGATTTTTTTTCCGACAATTTTTCCGTGACCCCCAAAGGTCAAGGCGATGGGATATCATTCTATGACAACATGAAGAATGACCCCTACAAAAGTTGTTCTTATGCAGGGGTGCAACATTTGTATAGGACACTTTTCTTTGTGACGCCAAATGACCCGCAAAATGACTTCTTGACCTCTAAATGACCTTTCAAGTTCAAACTCGAGTTTTGCACGAAACGATAAGTTATGATGGTCCCGATGAATTTAGACGTCCCCATCACCAGGAAATGACCCTCTTGGGGGCCACAGATCTAGGTCAATGTATATCATTATATGACAACTTGAAAGATGACCTGAACAACATTTGTACAGGATACTTTTTTCTGTGCCCCCCTCCCCAATGACCAATGACCCCCAAAATCACCGCTTGACGTCAAAATGACCTTTCAAGTTCAAACCCTATTTTTGCATGAAACAAAATGTTATGATTTTTTAAATGACCCCCGCGACCCACTTTACCCAAAAATGACATTTCAAGGTCCAACCCTACTTTTGCATGAAAATGTTATAATGTTTTCTGTTTAAGTGGATAGCTCTTGTGTAGTGAAAAAGTGACTGTTAATTTAATTAAATTTAGAAAAAATGATGATTTTGAATTAGGCCGAGTTAGGTTATTTTTGGTATTTAATTGATGATAATTGACTGTAATTTGATGTATACACACTTATTAATCAAGTGTTAGTTGGTTGGTAATGTTAGTTAACGCTAACATGGTAATTGGTAATAAATTAATTGGCAATTAATTGGTGGTTAATTGGTGAAGTTAACTTAAGAACCTTCTGCTGTGGAAAGGGAAAGAGAACTGAGGGAGAATGGAAGGAGGAAGCGAAGAGCGAGGAACGAGGGACTCGTGACAAGGAAACGGGAGACGAGTCTTCTGCTTCCTCTTCCACCAATGCCTTAATTAAACGCTTAATTCAAATAACCCGCCTCTTGAGCGCTAACGCTCAAATACCAACACCGAATGCAAATCGCTGCCTTCACGAACATTTTCGATCATTCCCGTGACCCCTTCACTACGAAATGACCCTTTGACCTCAGAGTAAACGAAAAGTGATCCTTCTATACCTAAAACTCTGTTATTGGTTCAAATTTTGTAATTTCTAATGCCTTTTTACTAATTTTCCTATTTCCGATACTTGGTTGACCGTTTTACCACGGTTTATTTTATTTGCCAAGTATGGGAGATTGCTTTTGTTGTGATGTGTTAATTTATTTATTTTTGAAACGCAATTGTAGTTTCAGAATGGAGTTGTAGTTTTGAAATTAGATTGCTACGGACGAATGGAAGCATGAAAACTAGATAATGACTATGTTGAATAATTTGTATGCTTCTAAAAAACGGAACCCATTTTAGTAAGTAGTTTGTTCTCTCTGACATAGAGGCGAAATGTTCATTGCCGCTTAATTTTAAATAAAAGCCATGTTAGGAAATCTCGGGTGTTATTTGATGTTTTTTGTTGTTAACCATTTTTTTAGCAAATTGGTGATGGGGTCCAGTATTGCCATCGAATTTTAGTTCTCCTACCTGGGTACTAATCTCTTGCTGCAATGTCATGTTTTGCTTAATAGCTCTGTTTCGCCTAGTATCTCTGTTTCGCTTTCACTTTCGAAGTTAGTTACGTAGCGAGAGACAAGAATGTTCCCGCGTACTTTGATTGTAAAGTATTCTATATGTCTTAGATTTGCTATGAGTAAATTGAGTAAACGACATGCACTTGCAATGTGCACTTGAGGGTTTTCGAATCCCACACACTTCTCCATCGCCGGGAATGAAAGAGAAAACTTTGCAACCAAAAAACTTAAGTGTGACACATTTTGTTTGGAACATAAAAAACTTGCGCATTTGCTGTTGTTTTATTTGACTAGTTATTAAGATGCCGGCTAAAAAGTAGATGGAGGAAGAAGCAACTTCTACACATAGAAAGCTCGGTGTTTTGAATATCTAGCAGCGTTGATCCAGTTACTTTAATGTCTTAATTTCTCGCTCCTTTTTACCATTACTAGCAGCACAATAAGCTGGCCTATTTTCATAGAGTTGTTTTGGAGAAAGTTACTCAAACTTTCTTCAATAAATTGAATCTGCTGAGGTCCAATTCAAATGCGCTTAGGTTCTCCCAAGAAAACGGGAGCACGCACTCTGGAGGCAAATTGCGCGGCAAGCAACTAGCCAGCCCAAAAAAAATCAAACCGTCATTGTCTCCATGACAAGGGGGATTGCAAGAGAACTGAACGCAAATCACCAAGATCCGTTATTAGGAGCCATTAACTACAAGAACGGGTAGATTTGAGCTTGCGCTCTGCTTTTGTATCTTAGTATTTAGGTAACAAACCATATCTATTAAGTAGAAGAATCGTTGTGTATTTGCAATGACTTAAGAAAACAATAATGTTTAAAGTATTCAGCGAATTTTTTAGGTTCTTGTACAAAATTTATACAATCGATTTTAAATAAACAAAGTATTTTAAACGCAATAATGTAGCGTAGTATTATATAGGACTGCTTAGATTTTAAATGTCGAGAAATTTATTGAAATTCATTGTTGCACAAATGTATAATTCCAAACAACTTTTCAACATGTCTCACTTAAACATGCTTAATTGTTGATCAAATATCACACACAAAACCAACACGTCCTTTCTTTCCCAATCAGTGCGTACTTTTTGCCGTTTTCTCGTGTGGAACTTTCTGTTGCAGTAGAAGGCTCATCTTGATATGGAACCTTGTACGCATCTTTCCAATATTGACAAAGTGTATCAATAGTGTCTTCATTATTTTTAGGATTTTTTGGTATTTCGGAGAATAATAACATTTTTGTCAAGATGAAACGGGCAGTCCTATCTAAAAATATTTTTGAATTTAAATATTTAATACCATCAAAATAATTAGTTATACTAGATATAATCTTTCACTAGAGGTCAATTCACTGATTATAACATCGTAACATTTTACAAAACATGCAAAATCACGTCGTTGTATCAATTCTTAGAATCAGTTACTCGTTGTGATAAGTAAAACCGAACAATGCCGTCCGGCAATAAGAGCCGTTTTAATCTGCTGGTCCCCCTGCCCCATCCTATTACGGACTTGCTTGGCTAGCCTAAACTATATTTACTAAAACATAACTAGTCCAAATTATATTCTATTTCTACTTAATTACTGTGAGTCTACTTGACGCTCAGTTTAGTGAAATTTTAAAAATAAGGGCGCATTTTTAATCAGGAAACGTACCTTCACATGCCGTTTGGATTTCTAAGGAAAATTTTTCTCTTTTCATTTTACACATTTGTTCGAAACAGCTAAACTTCTCTTTTGCCAATTCGACGCCAGTAAGCTTTCGCTCATTGCTGTTTAGCTTGTCATCAAGGAATCTCCACGGCAGAATATCTCCATATTTTATGCAGAAAATGGCAACAGTGGCGGCAAAAACATCGTCTTCTTGAAGCGGGCTTGCCGTTGGTTCAAACATTGGGTTGTTCCTCTTATGGGCGATTTGGATGATGGTGTCGTGGATATTGGGACTAAAGTAAAGAGTAGTCCCGCATACATTTTTTGGTATTGGAAATGAACCGTCTTTGTTTTTTACTTGGGAAGATCCAAAGTCACCCAAATAAAGTTTTGTGTCTCTGTATCCATTCTTATCGCATGTTTCAACCAAATCATACATATAGTTCTCCGGTTTAATATCACCATGCCGTAATCCCTTTGAATGTATGTATTTGAGTGGTTTCATCTGGTACAAAAACGAAACCTTAGAATTGTGTTAAACTTAGATAAAGGTGCGGTATACATATTTTGCTCAGTAAGGACAAAGGAAATAATATTGTTTCAAAACAACATAATCCTAAACTTCTTTGTAAATGTAAAAATTACTTTAAACAAATGGTGAAAAATGAATGCGTATAGTAACCTGAGTGAGAATGTTAACATTTAAAGGGAATTTTTTTAAAGCATCTTAGAAATAGTAAGTCATAAATAAACCATGAACTGCGTACACCTAGCGCCAGAAATCGGCATCCAGATTCTGTTTATGCTGAAAAAAAAACATCGAATAGGGGAAGCAAAGCTGTGCAGCGCGCAGAGGCACTAATTTGCTATTAAAAATTTGATGTATTTCAAATGGAGGACCTATAAGTTAAAATTAAAAATCGCTTGTATTTTGGACGGCCAAGTTTGGTTTTAAAAAAAATAATTTTTTGGCCACTGAATTTATCAGCGCACGTCCAGTCATGTCACGTCATGTCTTTTACGCAACAAAGTGAGACGCTTGAAAAAATTTCATTCTTGTATATTTTTAATATACTATGCTGGCCAAAACAGTCCGTCCCACTACAAGCGGATTTTGAATTTATTTTTTGGGTTTTCATATCTTAGGACGAGTTTGTATGGCTTTAATTTTTGGTATCCACTGTTGGTCCCCTATTTGATGTATTGTAAAATCAAAATTCAATAAGCCGTGATAAAACAGTCAATCAACTAGCGGAAGTAGGAACATTAGACACAAGGCATTAGACAATAGAAAATTATTCAAAATATTTGAATGGAAAATAAATTTTTGTAAGGAAAGCATCTGGGATAAATGGAACCATCTCAATTTCTTTCAAGGCACTCGGAACTATCATAACTCTTTGATTTTTGCAAAAGTAGCGTTTGACCATGAAAGGTCATATTGAGGGCAGGGGGTCATTTTTGGGTGAAAGGAGGCTATGGGGTTGTTAGGACTATTATGACGTTTTTTGTGTCATGCAAAAGCAGGATTTAACCTTGAAAGGTCATTTTGAGTGAGGGGATCAACAGGAGATTGGAGAAAAAAGTGTCCAATACAATTGTTGTTCCCCTTAATAAGTTAAACAACTTTTGTAGAGGTCATTCTCACGTTATCATGAAATGATACAAATTACCTTGACCTTTTGCCCCAAAGGAGGAAGTCACTACCAATCAAACTAAAATCAGTTTGAACTTTCAAGCTGGATTGGCTTGATATACAGCTTGATATTGATTTGGCCAGATATCAAGGAATTCATATTCATAAACATATTTAAGATATGTTGAGTAGTTAATGAGATAATTGTGAGGCTCGGACAGACGGAAAGAAAAGACGAAAACATAAACTACCTTTCGCTTGGCTTCCGTTTGCACCGGAAACTCTGTCCGCTGCCGGAGGAATGTCAAAAAAGAGGACTTGAGGTGGGGTACGATCCCACAACCTCTCTTCACCGGGGAGATGCTCTACCATTTGAGCTACTTCGTCCCTTGACATTCCCACCTCTATCAACTCCTACTTAGCTTGCCCGAGTCTCTTGCTCGGCATCCGACACATATCGTGCCCCTAAAATGCGCCGCGCGCGGGGTCACCTGCACCCAACTACAAATCGAAGACTGCTTGCTCTGCCCTTAATCGGGGCCCACGGCAAGGTCGCCACTGTGCAACGGAAACTCTGTCCGCTGCCGGAGGAATGTCAAAAAAGAGGACTGGAGGTGGGGTACGATCCCACAACCTCTCTTCACCGGGGAGATGCTCTACCATTTGAGCTACTCCGTCCCTTGACATTCCCTCCTCTATCAACTTCTATTTAGCTTGCTCGAGTCTCTTGCTCGGCATCCGCTATACGTTGGTTAACAAGTAATGGGAATAAGCTAAAGTAAATATAAGTGATCGAGAAAAATATGCTTGAAGCTTTGGAAACAGATTAACAAGAAAAAAAAACTTATAACATTTAAACTAAAAATGCGTATGATTTTGTGTATAATGTTTGTATTCATAGATTCATACATTCATAGAACTACATTTGCATTTCATATTTATGAATTAAGAATGTATCTTCGTATTAATAAATTCTTTGTGGCATATTTTTGTTTTCAAAGAAGTGCCCTATTGAATGAGGATAAGTGTTCTTGTAGTGAATTAAACGTAGTTAAAATATATAAAAAACTAACGCAAAGGGAGTCCTTTGTGTACGCATTCCGAATGCTCATTAGCGGACAAAAGTTTTCTTACAATCTTACCATAGCTAAGCTAATTTCAAACCATTCCAAGTTTGACGGCCACATGGTGTTTTCTTGTTTGTGTAATACGTAAGTAAACAGTTCTTGACCTAAAAGCTTCAATACAATTGCTACTTTACCCTTCAACTTGTTATCATAAGCATCATCCACTGTCCCAATAAAATAAACAGAAACGATTCCTTCTGCAAAATAATAACTTCCATGTATCACTGTACTTGGAATATTACATGTACTCCAAAGCGCCACTCCGTTTCAATACACTACACGGCAACACAGTGTTCCAATGCATGAAACGCGAAATCGTTTCAAAATTAACACCATCAATTATAATGCTGCAAGGTATAGATACTCTATACAGTACTACCATCCGGCAATTTAAAATGTATTGGGTTTTTTAATTTTTTGACTTACAATATGTAAAATGGCTTCTGTTTCCATGTCGCGGGAAAAACTGAATACTTTTTAAATTGCCGCATGGTACAGTTGAACAATTATTAATGTTAAGTCGCATTTGGTACAAAATCATATTATTCATCACATACCTCTTTCAGCTTCTGAAATTTCTCCAGGGGCAACTACAGCTTCCAAAATTCTATAAGCTTCCCACTCCTCTGATAATGAATTTCCGTCTTCCTCATCATGTGCCTACAAATTATTATCATATTGATAATACTAGGATAATACATAATACAATAAGTTAATATCAACAAGACTTACTATCTTAACGGCTACATTGCCTTTGCCAGCGAGAACGGCTGAAAATAATCAATACAGTAAATCTTTACTACTATGGTATTATAAACTATCATAATTCCGATCGCTAATTAGAAAATTTCCGAGTTTCTCATTTTTAAATTCGACAATACTGGATATGGATGCTGGTGCCATGCAATGAGAAAAACTCAATACGTTTTAACTATTAAACTGTATATGCTTATATATGTACTGTAATGGTATTTACCGCTGTATACATTCCCACTGATTCCGTGACCAATCTTCTTTTCGTTCGTTAATTCCAGTGTTTTTGCATTTGTCCCTTCCTGGTACTTGACAATAATTTTTGCATATACTACATCGAGAATTAGTATTGGAGCAAACAACTTCACCCAAATACACCGGATTAGCATAGTTAGAATTTAAATTTTTTTTTTATAAAATTTATCTCACTATGTTCGCTATATAGTTTTAGTTTATAGGTACCTACTTTTAGTTTAAAAGAATTCAACTGACTGTATTAAACGGAATGAATTGTTCCGCATTTTATTCATCAGCAGAAGCACATACTACAAAAACATATCTCTACTTACCTAATTACCAAACTTAAGTGTAGATGCAGAAAATTTTCAACCATTTCTTAAACTAAATCTGCAATCAGGAGTGTCAGCAATTAGCCTATGCAGCTTTTGATTGGAAATTCATACAGGGCCATCTTACTGAGTGGAAACATTTTAGTCAAAATATGTTCCTAACTAGTTTAAAAAGTAAATATAGTTAGTTTAGTAGTTTAAAGTTAAATAAATTGATTGGTAAGCTCAACGCAGCATTTCTTGGCCTAAAAATTCTCGACATTAATTTGCAATCCGAGTGACCGTAAGCAGTAAGATTGATTTCTGCATCTTGTGCTTAATACTAGTATAATGATATTTCAAATGAATTAAATTTCCCCCTACCTCCAGAGTTTATGCAACTTATTTTTCAAAATTCTCTATTGAATGAAAAAAGAAGCTATAGTTGAGGGCTTATCAGCAGGAATAGAAGCAACCAATAATATTACTCCACGAGCATTCTGAAATTATAATCACTTCATACAAACTTAAGTTCCCAATTTTAACTTTTAAATTACAATTTCACTGTGTAAAGCAGAAGAAGTGTGATTTCCTTCAAGAAGCGCAACCTAAACAGTTATTTATAAAGTTATTCGATTTATAATTCAACAACATATAAAAGAAAAGACATGTTATTTGACACTTTTCCGAATGACAGGTGGTCAACATGTAATGAAGTGTAGGGATATGGTAAGAAGGAGCTCATTAGCATATATGTTGTCAGCAAGCGGGCAAACTGTCCTCAACGTTCGCTGTGTTTCGGGCCTTTTCCACATAGGGAGGGTACTAACCTTACGTAGAGGTACTGCAGTGGCTTTCACCTGAGAATTGTATGCAACTATGCAACTGAGGGTAGTCGCTTGTTAATTATTTATCTACTATAAGATACGGCATACACAGTCACCAGTAGACTAATCATAGAGGACATTTAGAACAAATTTCGAAGACGTTTTTTGCCGGAACGAAGCTACGTTCTCTGGCTGGCTGTTGAAGAGTGGCATATGCCCTTAACCGGTATTCAACAACATATGTTATGTAGTTTAAGTTAGGTCAAACTTAAACCATTGTTAACAACTTAACAAAAAATGTTGTTACAATATTTAGTAACAAACTCCCCAGCAACAATATTGTTACCAGTTGTATTATTCAGCTAAAAATATTTTTATTTTATGGTATTTAGTTTGATCATAGTCAAAGGACATATTGTCAGCAGGTGCCACCTAGTACCTGTATAAGTAACTGTACGTGGTTAATTGATATTTTAAGGCAACAGAGGAACTCAGAAATTACCTTATCTCTCTTATAGTATAGTTATACGTTTCAGTCAGGATGTCACTTACAGTTATTTGAAACTTAGCTGTAAATCGTCTTCTCTCAACATTAAAAACATATTGTTAGCAAAGAGCCACCTAGCATCTCCTTCAATTAATGCATTATGAATTAAAAGTTGAACTTAATTCTCAGTAGATCTTACTTTAAGCGTGGAGTCGAAACTTCGCGTCAATAGGTAAAGGGGCGTTATTTGACATTTGACACAGAACCCATAATCAACATGAAAGGAGAGGGTAGGGATGTGGTAGGGATAAGGACTCATTAGCATAGATGTTGTCATCAAGCGGAATCAACAGACTATACGTAGCATTCC
>VYYI01001486.1:0-19305 GCA_021029175.1 Bilobella aurantiaca
CTTGAACCTTTTCTACTCGTGCCACTTTTTTAATGTAAAGCCTAGCTGTTAACCTTGAAACTTTTTTACTCCTGCCACTTTTTTAATGTATAGCCTAGCTGTTACCCTTGAACCTTTTTTACTCGTGCCACTTTTTTAATGTAAAGCCAAGCTGTTACCCTTGAACCTTTTTTACTCGTGCAACTTTTTTAATGTAAAGCCTAGCTGTTACCCTTGAAACGTTTTTACTCGTGACACTTTTTTAATGTAAAGCCTAGCTGTTACCCTTGAACCTTTTTTACTCGTGCCACTTTTTAATGTAAAGCCTAGCTGTTACCCTTGAACCTTTTTTACTCGTGACACTTTTTTAATGTAAAGCCTAGCTGTTACCCTTGAACCTTTTTTACTTGTGCCACTTTTTTAATGTAAAGCCTAGCTGTTACCCTTGAAACTTTTTTACTCGTGACAATTTTTTTAATTGAAAGCATAGCTGTCACCTTTCGGTGGTCTACCCCACGTTCATTTCCCAGCAGAACCCCCATTAGCTTAGCCCCTTGAAGCTTTCTAGTCAGCTCAACAAGCCGAAACCACCATTCCCCACTAACTAGCACACGCAAACATTAACCATGCTAGGCAAATGTCAAAGAGCATTAAAAAATTGATTTTTTATTCAAAATTCAAAAGAAATCGATGTTTTTTGACACAGTGACCAATGAATTAGTAAAATTTTAAATTCAACATCTTTTACCTAAGGGGATTATTGCCAGTTAAAGAAAAAAAAATGAATAAAAAGGAAACTAAAAGCTGCATTACAAAAATTATTACTATAGGTGGTTCCAGTAGCATTCATATTAAGATCGTTGGTCAATTTTGTCAAATATATTTCAACATAAAGTAAAACAAAGTTGCTCCTCCTAGTAAAACAAATTACACATCCAGTTTATCGACTTTATTAGATTAAATTTTGCTAATCTCAGATTAAACTTTAATCTGCAAATGAAGAGTCCCATGCTATATCTCGTAAATAATATTAGCAACAAAAATCTAGGTAACATAATTCTACGCAAATTACAATTTAAGCATCATTAGACTAGGCGACTAATCTTTGGGCAGCATAAAACTCAAGAAAATTATGATCAAGCTTCACTTTGAAAAAAGAAACATTTATTATGACGTTATAAGTAAGAATGTATGCAAATTTTTGACATTTGACCACGAAAATACCGAAATTGTATGTAGTGGAGGGGGTATCACCGCCTCCGTTTCTTCTGTTAACTCTGGTGCGTGAACGCCTATCGTCGAGACTATGATCGAGACTAGCAACGTGGACGTTTTTTTTTCTAGGAAAAGCTGTGTCTCGATTTCAGGGTACCAGTGGAGAAGTATTGACCGGACAACCAGGCCCAGATGAGTTAAGTAAAAATGTTGAGTATAAAAGTTACAAAATGAGTAACTTTCCTGACATAGTAAATGAAACGAGTAAAAAATTACATTACAATTTCAACTACACTTCTACTACTTCTTTATTTTTGTACTCAACCCAACTCAATTTCTTTCTAGATTTTTTTTTGGTTTTGATAATAGGTAAAGAAGACATTCTTGCATAGCGGTCGCTTAACATGTAAAGGAGTGCTACATGGTAGAAAGAACTCATTAGTATACATTTGTGCAAATGGGGTAGTCTACTGAATTCACGCAAGGCTATTGGGAAACCTTGTCGGACCATTTCATTCTGATTGTGCAGCATAATGACGAAGATTTAGGGCATACACAAGGTCAGATGTTTGGAAATTTCTTATGGAGAACACCAATAACAAAAACTTTTTTATTGCTGATCGTAAGACTTGAACCCAAGTTCTCAGGTTACCTAGCTGAGAGAGACAAACGCTTTAAATCACTAGATAACTACACAAATGATTTTTGTCTTAAATCGCTCTTGCCGGGATTGTTATTGACTATGTTTATGTTGCCCTGATTATTAGTAGCGGAAGCGAAGCTGAAAGCTACTTATATTTTCGTCATTTCTGTCCGTCTGTCTGTCCGTCCGAGTATCACGTGTATCTCAGGAACCACTGAACATATCTCAAATCTGTTTACGGTGATGTGTTCATAAGGTTGCTGCGCAGTTCAAGTTTGTTTTTGTTTGACCGGAAGTGACCCCCTTGGGGGTCAGGTCAAGGTCAAGTGATACCATTCTATGACAACATGAAAAATTACCCCTACAAAAGTTGTTCCTCTTATAAAAAGGAGCAACACGTGTACAGGACACTTTTCTTTGTGACCCCCCAATGACCCCCAAAATGAACCGATAAATACCCGATCCAGCGTTTAAAATTTTAAATTTATTCAAGTTGAACAAGGCGTCTGGACGCCTTGTTTAACGGATTTCTTCTGGAAATACCAGAGTTACAATAAAATCGATTCGAATTATTTAGAGCGTAAGTAAGACTTGCGACGATGCTAATTATATTGCACTATATATTATGCTATCGAGGAGAATTAGCGTCTTTAACGGTGTCCTGTTTTTTTCGACATTGCGAATAAACATTCATCTAGTTCTATAATTCAAATAATAAAATAAACTGAATTTAGTTCTTCTGCTCAAAATAATTATGGTTTTAATTTTCAATTTGAATATTCTCAGGTATTTGTTAAAATGACTATTTTTGAGACACGATACTAAATACAAACACTAACAATAGGATGCAAGGAAAACACAAGTGAAAAATACAAATCTGAGTTTCGATGCAATTTATAAAAGTTTTGCCACTGCCTCTTCCCCTTCTTTGTATTTAAACTATAATTCTCTCTTCAGGGCTCTTTTCCAAACCAAAACAATAATTAAGGAGGTTTCTTTGTTTGAACAACGCAATAAAACAAGGATTTAAATGTTTGAGTCATTTGCCATTCGTTTATCACACGATTTTAATTCAATTTTATTAAAGCTTCCACATTGTCACAATGTAATCGAGTTCGCAAAAATTCCAGAAAAGCATGAGTAATTTCCGGGTTGGAAGGCCACAGCCATGGAAAAATCAAATTGTTTGGATTTGTGATAAAGATGAAATTTATAAGATAAGAGCTGCTCCACAAACGACCTAATCAAAGGGTGTGTGAGATAAGAAACAGAATTTGCAGAATGAAAGCAGTATTGGTTTAAAAAGAACAAACGTTAGAAATAATTTCTCTATTATACAACTTTCGTAAGTTTTTTTTCAAAGTAATAGAAATAAGATGGACAAACGGAGGGATTCGCTAAGGTTCAGATTACGTAAGTCTTTGTATAAATTTTATTTAAGATATTTTTGAATAGTAAATTTTTCTCGAAAAAAAAAACTCCTTCTATACCTGGGCAAAACAACATACACTTAACATGACCAAAAGTGCGAAAAATAGTAACAATAACATAAAATAGAACGTAACTTTCTAATTAGTCGAAAGTACTAATTTGATACATTCTTATTGTTTTATTGACAGTGGCAGAACTTAGCAATATATTAAAATTTCCAAGTAGCCGCGGTCACCCCGTCTCACACCCTCGCATATCAAACTCAGCTACGGAAAAACAGAAAAAGCAGTCAATTGCCTCTACATCCAAAAGCAGTATAGGCACAAGTTCATATCCTGTTGCAAGCGGAACCAGTAAACCCGCGGTTGGATCTGCGTCATGTCAAGCTTCGAAAACTGCGTCAAGTTCATCGCCACATTCAACTGCTGATAAAAACTTAGAATGCTCTTCGTCATCACGATCAACGCAACCAAAACAAATTCTCCCAAGTTCCTCACAACCAAAACAAACTGAAAAGCCTAGCTCCATTACGTTCAATTCTACTAATGGGTACTTTCATGCTCAGCGTCCATTTTCCAGATCGATTTCTACAACCATAATTCAAGTACCGCCGCGGCCTCAAACTCCCGGACCGCGGCGGTCGGAGAGGGTAAAATCGATTAAGCGTCAAGGGCACTGTCGCTCGACTTCCATGTTTTATCTTGACCAACATGATCAACCAGTATCTACGGTCAGTGGCTCATCACCAAATCAAGCTGAAATCAGAGAAACTGATCAATTACGACAAAAGAAAGTTAGGTCGCCTAAGCTTAGAGCAGCTTCCGTTGACGATTTGCTTGGTATTACATATTCCAATGCGACTATTCATTCTGCACAGATTTTAAAACCAATTCCAGCCGCTGGGTTATCATTGCCAAATGGCAATGTGGCAATGTTGAGAAATAAAATGCCATCGAGATTTGGCGACATTGACCCAAATGCACCACGTCGGTCGCCAAACACTGAAAGGCTCGGGTATGGATCTTCAAACTCTCGAGCAATACCAGTGCCGAAAAAATACTTCCCCAGCGAAATTCCGAAATCTAACACTCAGCTTGCATCCATTATAAAATCCGACGCTTCCGCCACAATGCGTGGCGCACAACAACGTCACGCTTATGTTCAGAATTTACCATCCACAATACTACACCATTCTACAGCGTCGCTAAATCTAGTACCGTCAAACGAACGTAGTTCTGCTGTAAACCTAAGGCGTCTTTCTATTCAAGCCGGAGCCACGCATTGGGATGCGGACTCTGGATATCCTAGAACAAGGGATCTAAGTGTTGATGCTATCTCTCCACAAAATTCCAGTGTTATTCTAAATAATACACCGGTTGTAAATGGTATGAAAACGTACATTATACTTAATTACTATAGTTTCAAAATGGTATGTTTTTAACTGATAATTTTTAAATTAAATGTTAATGAACATTGTAACACAAGTTGTTTTGTAGCTATTAATAATTCTATTATTCTATAGATCCTTCTGAAAGGCTCAAAGTTGGGGACAAGATTGTATGGTTTACTGACAAAGACGTAGCACAAGCAGGCACTATTAAATGGCTCGGAAAACTAAGCGAGCGCCACATGGCTGGAGTAGAATTTGTATGATGATAAATTTTAATTGAAATGAATTTTAATTTAAACAAAATTCCATTAATTCGAATCGTTCTAACAGGATAATAATATCGGTAATACATCCGGAAAGTGGAATGGACGGCAACTGTTCACTGTAGCGCTTACAAAAGGGCGTTTTGTGCCTATTATAGAGATTTTATTGTATGCAGACTACAAACCACACCTTCCCTGCAACGAGCCAGCCCAAATCCAATATCCTTCTTGTGAAGTATCTGTAGCTGACAAGGAACAGATAATGATAATTTGTGTAATCTGCCAAGATGATCTGCTTGATAGTTCAAAAGATGAAGACACATGCAACTCAAAAGCGCCGAAAGCAGTTGAAATTGTAACTACGAAATGCGGCCACTTATTTCACAATATCTGTCTTAAAAAGTGGTTTGACACAAAGAAGAAATCAAAGTACGTATGGTTAAAGATAGAAATTATTTTTTATGTATTTTCATGCACAAAATAGTTTTCTGCCTTTTACAGACAGCCGTGCCCTTACTGTCAAATGGATATGTCAACTACTGATACTATCCGTATTTTTCCAGTTCAAGGAAAATAAGTGAATATTTACTCGAATAGGCTTTTGGTGCAACTATTTGAATTATTTGAAATACAAAATTGAGATTTAGAACAAGTGCCTACAATTAAATTGAAAATCTAAAACATTCTTTCCAAGTACCCCAAAAGTATCCCCAAATTAGACAAAATGACAAAGGCACACATCATAAATATAAAGTAGCTTCCACCTTTAATTTTTGACATGTAGTTATGTGTCGCACAAAGTCTACATGTAATTGACAATCCTTTGTTTCGCAAACATGTTCTAGAAACACTACATTTAAAAGAAAATCAGATTTTCGTTTTTTATCAATTTAGGTACTCTTTTTATAACAATTTCTTAACTATGTTTTCCGTTAGTTATTTTTTTTACTAAAACTAAAATTAAAATATTGATATCTTATACATTATCAAATACCTTGCAGAAATCGACATTAATAATATTTAATATTAGACATGCTTTCCACGCCTTGTTTCGACATAAAGCCAAATATTCCTGGGAAAGATCGAAATACATTAATATTTGATACATTTTAACGCTTAAAAATTTAAAAGTGTGAACAAATGAAATGATGATCAGAATGAGGTCGAATTTATCAATTTCATTAAATGGACAAACAAATTCGTACTCTTATTAAATTCAAAACCAAGAGTTTCGCCTCGAAAATTTCGACTTTTTATTTTGCTCATTACACAGTTCGTACTAAAATTCAAACGTGCCAACAGAAAAGTTTATTTAAGAAGACAATATTTGTATAACAAAAAATCAGCTAGTCCTTCTACTTATAAGTTTACACAGTTTTAAATTAAACATTGTAACTTGAGCAAGATCTTCAAGATGTATTTTCAAATGTTATATATACTTCTCTTGCAGCAAGACAGGCATATGGGAAATTGCGAAACTTTTTTAAAGTCATTATTTAGTCAGGTTGTTGATTGTCGCATTAATTTATTGAGACCTGAAGGAACCGAAATTGAGGCATTTAAAATTCCGTTACATCTCTATATCATCCCGTCAAACCGCACCAACTTTTAAGTCAAATTACGGCAAAAAAAATTTTCCCTTATACTCAATAAGTATGCATAAATTTGTCGTCAACACAACTAGGATATTGCAGTAAATAAACAAACACAAAATTGGTTGTAAAGTTGGCGGACGTTTTCATCTGTTAGGTAGCCTTCACTGGTCCACTAGAGAATTTAGTTCACAAGTAGCTCTAAAATGTCGTTGCATGCTAGAATTGCCTGGAATTAAATTTCCAGAAGACGCTTTGAAATGGGTTTCGAAATTGAATCTACATTAGTTCTCACTGGCTATGTTGTGCAAATTTCTTACCACGTTGGAATCATCCCTTTCAAATGGAACTGGAAAAAACAGAAAATCTTGAAAATAAATACGTTTTGGGAAAAGCTTCGCTACTATGTATTTGCAATTTTAATGCTTGCTACAAAAGTAGCAATTGTACTTAAATTTGCATACAATTCGACGCAAAAGAATGTTAATCTCTCAACTACCAAGGGTATTTATGACCTCATAGTGACTTTCATCTATGGATTGACGGCAATGTTTGACATACATATGTTTGCAATGAGTGAGGACTTAGAAAGAACCATGAATTTTATTCACCGCTACTTCAAGGCATTCATGAGTAAGGCAACATTGTTTCTGGTAAAAAAAAATTACTTTGCCTCTGAGCTTGTGTATGCCCGTATCTTACATACACATACAGAGGATATGGAAATTACCCGATAGTCTTCCCCATGGCATTGAGGTAATCCTAAAGACCACCCTTTCCGTAGACCGTCCTTTGTGCCCGATTGATGACAACATCTATGGTAATGAGTCCTTATACATCCTCATCCATAGCCTTCATTCCCTGTCGACCATCCGCTTTGTGGAAATGTCAAATAACGCTCCTTTAATAAATCTTACAAAGTTAAAAAAAAATTGAAAATAATACAAAAATCCTTAGGTGATAAAATGTTTTTGTGCAATTGTTTTGCAACGTGGAGATTCGTAAAAATCTACAAACAGAAATGTGAGCAAAACTTTTTGACTGTGGAACTTTTGGTGCAATCCAAAAAGCTTTTTTTTTTCAAAAAATCAAACCACAAATTTCAAATAAAATGTTGCGCGAAAAAAAAATTCGTTTGAAACCTATCTAGGTTTTCCTAGCTTCCGATTCCTTGGTTCCTAATGTTCCGTTCATGTTCCTGCTATATAACGGAATCCAAGTCCCCATATAAAATAGTTCCATTATGTAATATGACATCAAAAAAAGTAACATAACTTAATATTCTTAAATATTGTTGTTTAGAAGCGTATGTGCTACTGCAGGCTCAAGGGCAAAAACATTTTGGATTTGCTATGTTAGCAGCGTGTATTACATGCCTTGGAACTTTAGGAGGTTTGGGTTGGCCAATGTTTGTCATAATTAAGTGCGGTGAGCATGCCTTTGCTCCGTTGATTCCAAACACCATTTGTCGCAGAAAGGGCAGTAAACTAGTTCACCATTCACTTCTATCATCAACTTTAGTTGCTATTATTCAGGCAATTTTCGGGTTTCTGACAACGGTTTCCTTCTTTTTTGTATTACTCACGACCATGCCATTAGCCACCTTTGGGTCAGACTTGACACGAGAATTAAGGCAAGGTTACAGTGACATTTATTAAGATAAATTATCGATACATGTAAAACTAAGACTAAGCAATCCGTTTCTCAGGTACATTGCACCTCCAAAATTGCATATGACCAAAAGGAGACTGCGCACTTGGAAGAATTATACATTGAATTATAAAACGATTCAAATATTAATGACCGAAATCAACAATTGCGTCGGATTTCCATTTCTAGGCCTTATATTTGGTTCGTTGATGACACTCCATGTGATGGTTACTGTCGCCATACTCTCTGTGTATAAGAAGACTTCATTGGTGGCAAACATTGTGCTGATTGTCCTTCAAATGGTTATCATGAGTCTCTACTTTTGCTTCATCTACATGGGTTCAGCGGCGCTTGAAAATTTGAACCTTTCGATAACTTACAACAGTAGACGCTTTCAAAAATTGCATCAAAGGAAAGCATTGAAGGGACTATTTCCAATTTTCTTGGCCGCTGGGCACTGGACGAAACTTGACAAAAGAATGCTCTTTAAAGTGTTGAATATTGTCATAAATCAAAGTGTTGACATATTGATTGCAATTTCAAGCAGTTGAACCACAACCGACATGACCACAGCGTATAATGATGCACACCTGATTGAAATGGCGGTGTCTTAATGAAAACGTACTTAACAAATGCATTTGAAAATTTGTAGATAGAATTAAATTATTCAAAACACTACTTCTTTAGCTTTTTAAACAAATTAGATTAAATTTTAGCACATTCTGTATGTACATGTACACACAGAATCGCCACATAGCAGACGAGCCTGTAGTGGCTGAGCTACGCAATTATAGCTTCAATTTATAAACAAATATTATTATATTAAATTATATTATGTAACAAATAGACTAACAGACGAGCATAATTATAACTCACTGGCTTTTTTGGGTTTCGCAAATAGGTAATTGCTTTAACGGAAATGTTGGACTTGAAAATTCAGTTCTAGAAACTTAAAGTACTTTATCCTTGAGGGCCCTCTTTTGCTAGGCTTTTAAAATAATGGCATAGAAATATTTACTTGAGCTACCCTGAAATATACTCTTATCCTAGGGCGATCTTTAAATAAAAACTTCTTAAATTTACTGGTTTAAATTATAACTGTGGCAATATATATCATGTCCGGCAACGTTGAAGGGAGGTCAAAACTGTCGATTTAATTTTCTAAAATAATTTTACATGACAAGAAAACAGAAGAACAAGGTTTATATCTACAAAGATAAGACTAGGTCTTTTTGAAATGAAATCTTAGTTCACTAACTGAAGGACAAGAAGAATACTATCAACACCATGTTCTGGTGGTGTAGTTGGTTATCACGTCTGTCTAACACACAGACGGTCCCAGGTTCGAACCCTGGTCAGAACAGAATTTTTTGAATTTTTTTTTCAATACAATTATATAACCTCAGGAAAAAATCTTTACGTATCCTTTTACTATTACTCAAGGAAGGGTTAACAAACTAAAGTTATTTTTAATCGCTCTTATTTTTGCGTTCTTCGATTATTTCAAAGAAAAAAAAGTCACTCAAAAACACATTTCACGATTAACTAACTACACTGCATTCGTGTTTGGTAATTGAACCATTATCCATCAAAATTTTAGATCTTAGACAATTGAATACCTTCGCTTAACAACCCCCAAACCACAAAAATCAACAACGAATAAAAATCGTTGTTAGGCGCAAAATTCAAAAAATTGCCCTAATACTCAGACTCCTGAGTATTCATAGGGGTTTCTATCTAAACTTATAAGCTGAAATTTGATTTATGGAATTTAAAATTGAATTTTCAGATTTTCTTCGATTCTGTGATTTAGAATTTTGTGGAAAATTAAAACGTATCCTAGGGAAAATTATCGTTTGTTGATTTTTGCGGTTACGGGGTTGTAAAGCGAAGGCATTCAATTATAAAAGTCATGAAAAAAACTTCGATACAAATGCACATTTAGATTTTTCAGCCCTTAATGTCCTGAAAAGTTAACATGAAGATGATTTAAATTGGAGTCTATGGCGCAGACGTTCTTCCATGGTGGGTACTTTGAATCCAGTTTGGTGGACTTTTGCAACCCTTTAAGATTTTTCAATTAAAAACAGGTAAATTTTTTTAATGCTTCCGAGTACTATTGAACGCATAAATTATCACATTTGTGTTTTTTTTTTCAATTACTCACATTTGCTAACAAAATTGTATGGCACGTTTCATTACTAACTTTGAAATTCAAAGAATTTATGCATAATGTCCAAATTCTCGATCATATTCAAATTGGGAGTTACAATAGTGGAACAATTCTTAAAATTGTAATCTTTAACATGAGTTTTTATAATATGGTAAGGAGCTCATCATCACAGACTTTGTCATTAGTCTGTAAAGAAAGTTTTTTTGTGACCGAAAGTGTTCACTAAAAATTAGTTCAAATTTAAAAATTTAACTAAACGCACATAACATTCATATTAATTTTTAAATAGAATTTGACCAACTGCTTTCCGTTGATTTAGAATTCAATTATATTCCTTCAAAAACAAGACCTACAAGAAATTAGTTTTAATTAAGCCTTTTTATTTAAATAATTTTGCTATTAAACACCAATTAGTAATCTTTTTTTTGGTCTAGGGTTTGGATTCTTATGTTAAATTCTTTTAACTGTGGGCAACTCTAAATAGTAAAGGAATGTAGATTAAATAGTTACCTAAAACTGCAGAAGTAATATTGATGGTTGATTTATATTGTCTCTATTTATGGCATGGTTTTTGTATTTTAGGTCAATTTTATATAAAATTCCTACGTCAATATATATTTTGCAATTTAACCTCCCATTTATAATTTATGCATTAGCATAAATTCATTACACACCAAGGAAATGTGGAAACCTACTTTACATCAATTTGAACATGGCTTGGAATGGAGAGTGCTTTCGAGTATTCTAAAATTTTCAATGTAGAGGCACTCACTTTTGAATTTATCTCGAACCACTCTCGATAGAAATAAGTTGTCAGTCATTGGAATGCAATGGTTTGGAAATTGGGTCAACGTTGAATCTCACTGGATATGTGGTACAAACATCTTATTCTTTCGGTATGATTCCACTTAAATAGAACTGGAAAACGCAAAGGGTTGTCGAGATGAGCAGTTACTGGAAAAAAATACGTTATTAAGTAGTGTCAACTGCTTTATGTTTTCGTTCTGTCCGTCCATCCGTCCGAGTAGCCCGTGTATCTCAGGAACTACTCAACATACCTGAAATCTGTTTTGGGATATAAGTTCCTTGAGGTCCGGCCGAGTTCAAATTTGTTTTTGTTTGACCGGAAGTGACGCCCTTGGGGGTCAAAGGTCGAGGGTTATAATTCTATGACAAAATGAAAAATGACCCTTACAAAAGTTTGTTCCTCTTATAAAGGGGAGCATCACTTGTATAGGACACTCTTCTTTGTGACCCCTTAATGACCTCCAAAATGCATAAAACGAAAAGTTATAATGGTCCCGATAATCGTAGAGTCCCCTTCATTTGGAAGTGACCCTTGACCCCAAAATAACCTTTCAAGGTCAAACTCTAGTTTTGCATGAAACAAATAGTAATGATGGTTCCGATAATTATAGGGGCCCTTTTTACTCGAAAATGATTTCTTCACCTCTAAATGACCTTTCAAGGTCAAAGTCAAAGTTATGATTGTCCCGATGACTCTAAAGCCAAACATTCAAAGAAGTCACTTTTTAATATCCTTCACAGGTTAACGAAATTGTGAAGAGCAAATGCATTATTCACCAAAGAGCGCTAAATTTCTTAAAAGTTAACTTTCACTTTTTATATTTTTCCTCTCATTTTCTCTACCACTTTCTCTCGCAATCCTTTTAGAGAAAGTAGGAGATTTCGAGTGAAAAGTATAACGCGATGTATTTGACGTGTTATATTGATGATTCGATAATAACAATTCGTTATGATGCATTATTTACACAATCGCAATAAGTAAATCTTCAAATTATTCTTTACACAAAACTTTCTTTGAAATTTCGTCAGTGACACCGCCCGCGTTTCTAAAAGTGACCTTTTGACCTCAAAGTGACTTTTCAAGTTCATACTATAGTTTTGCATAAAGCAAATTCTTATGATGGTTTTAATGACCTCAGAGCTTTTCTAGACCTCAAAATTACCACATTAGAAAATTGCAAAAAAAAAATCTGAATAAATTTATTTAATCACATATTGACACAAACTCACCCTGCTTTATAGCAATTCCGTGGTCCTCTAATTTTTGCTTGTAAAGAACTCAAGCTGAATAGTTGGCGGTGTTGGTCTAGTGCTGTAGGGTGTTCTCTACTTCTCTGTTCTTCTACTAGCCATACTACTAGGTAGTACAGGGGGTTCAAATCCCCCGATCACCAACAAAATACTTTTGTCATTGGCTTTCCTCTTAAATAAATTCCATTGCATCTGACCTTGTGTATGCCCGTATCTTCGTGATAAGGCATACCCAGACTGTGGAAATAATCATTTGCACCGATAAAGTAGCTTCTACGGCCAAATTAACATGGCATTCATTTTAGAAAGATTTACATGCCTATTTTGTTTTCTCTTCAATCTGTCGTAAAATAGCTCTGCAGACTGAAATAAAATTTTAAAACTTGGTCTTTGACAGAAATGACAAACCCAGCTTGAAAATGAGTATAAGTATAAATAGAATCTTTATCATAATAAATAAAAATAACAACTTACAGTGTGCGACCTCTATGAAACCCGAGCCAGGAATGTTTTTAAGACTTTCAAAAGCCAACTTAGAAAATTTTAATTTCAAAATCCGCCGTTTTTTAACTAGAAATTTTACCTTGGTAATATTTGAGGCGCAAATCTTACCTCAAATTGTTACACACAATTTTTCTAAATTGTTACTGTGTAAATGAACACTTTTTAGACAACTGTTAACAGATTTAACAGTGTTGTAAAAATGTTAACAGAATGAAAGAGAAAATATGAATATAATGAACAATTTTGAAGAATTGTGAATATAAAAACAATTTGTAAAAATTATAAATAGAATGATCAATTTTGAAAAAATGTGGCCAGAATCAACAATTTTTAGAAATATCTAACCTGCTGGAAAGTTTCCTTGAAACCATCTAATGGCCAGGTGTGGGTGCAATGTCTATGTCAAGGCATGCCCATGTCCCTGTGCAGAACTTCCGATTTAAATGGAAAAATTCCAAATTAATATCACTATACAAACAATTGTTTCTTGATTTGTTTTGCCTGCATGCCAAGCATGCCTTTAACAAATTGTTATTGGGTTTCGCACCATTTCCAAATTGTGCTCCATTGTTTTTAACAATTTTTAAAAGTGCATGTTTGACATGGACCCACTTACAATGACTTTTTGACTCGGAAACGTGACAGGGTGGTCGGACCTAGGTTATATTTGATTTGAGCATTCGAAATTTCCAATGAATTTCCTATTCAAAATTTGGTCACATTTTTTGTCACAGGTCTGACACATTTTATTTTTAGATGGTAAGGGTCCCCCCTTCCCATCTAAGTCAAAAAATATTTGACTTTGACCCCCAAGGGGTTGAGCCACCAACCCCATCTTCGAGCTTAGCCTTCACATTGTCCAAAAGGTCATATGTGCAAAATTTGAGGACGCTGTGACATTTTGTTTGTCCGCTAGAGCGTCCCAGACGGACATTTGTCCTGATACCAAACCAAACCAAACCTTAAAGTAAATTTAAAATTTATTGAAATGTAATGTCAACCTCTTTCAAATTACCGCTGAAAATTATGCTAAAATAATAAAACTTGATAAATGTTGCATAAATTTTTGTTTGCATGCGACTATGTAAACCTAGCGTTGACCCATTGATCTTATTGATATTTACAATCAAATAAAATTGTAAAACCACACAAAACTCTCATTCAGTAAATTTATACACCAAATAGGCGGCAGGGCCTTTCTTTATTTGATAAACGAGATTTCCTGCCTAAGAGGTTGATAAGAGGCCTAAACTTAGAAGTTGATAGTTTATTTAATTTAAAAACAGTTTAGTTACTTAGAAAAAAACCATTGCATGTTAAGTCATAACTAAAGTAGCGAATTCAGAGTTAAAGGTTAGTCCTGGCTTACCTTATCTAAAATTTAACGTTTTTAATAGAAAACTAACTCAGGGAATATAAACTTTTACAAAGCATTGCATTGCAAAGTTTTCTTGTATTTGGTTTCTAGAACCATCGCTTGAATGGGTTTTGAAATTGAATCGACACTCGTCGTCACTGGCTACTTTGTTCAGATTTCATATTATGTTGGAATCATCCCGTTTAAAATGGAACTGAAAAGAGCAAAAAGTAATTGTGCATATAATATTGCATGTTCAGTTATGCCCATCATCGTACTGTATACTAAAATCAAAAATGGAGTCAAGGAACTACAATTTTTTGCCCGCTACTCCCAAAACGATTACTGCAATTTGTCAAATGTCAAAATGTGTTTTCGTCAAATGGTATTCTTCGAACTTATTCCTAATCCTTTTGACGTTGATGATGCTGATGTTTCATTCACTTCATGTTCAGGACACAATAACATTTCTTGTCTGCATTCCTAAATTTGAAAGAGCACGTGTCTCCGTTTCGGTTTAGTGAATTAATCGCAAACTTACGTAGAAAATCCTGGATGGACAAAGTAGGGTTACCAAAAGAAAGGTTTTTGAGGATTTTGCAAGGTTTGACGGCTCTTGCAACAACTAGTTCTTGCGTATCGTATGATTTGCTTCCTACGCGAATTTTCAGAATTTACGCGGAGCTCATAGAAAGCATTACCGATAAAAAATATCGCGTTAAAAGACTTTAGAATGTATAATAGTGATATTAAAAACGTTTTACTAATAAAATACGTTGTACTTACTGAAACAATGTATCATCGATTTGCAACATGTGATGGAGGAGAATAGGTAGAAAGCGTTGTGAAGGTTTTCATGCCCCCATGAATTATTAATTGTTTCAAGCTATTTGAAGGTCCTATAGTTGACTTAAGCATATTTAGATTTGACTTCCAAATTTTAAAATTTGTCAATTGCTAATTACAATTAACTAATCATAATCATAATTTGAACATAAAGAACTTGACTATTAGAACCAGAGATGCGTTTGGACCCTGTATGGACCCTTAAGCTATAGGGTTTTGGGAGAGAGGGTCGAGCTTCGAATTGGGTAGGGTAGGGTAAGGGTAGAAAATTCGAGGAGCAGTTGGGTACAGGATGGGAGGGCTAAAACTAAACATGGTACAGGGTACCCTACTACAACTGTGTGTCTGTCTGTGTCAATAAAAGTAGTTGTTTTGGGTCCTTACGTTTGACCCTTGACCTCTTGACCTTTCATTTGACATTAGATTCTGGAGAGTAAAGTAGGCATAAGGTTTTTGGCATAGTTTCAGGTTCCCCTAGTCCTCGTGTTCCCATTCCAGATTTTTTTTTCCGTTTCCTCTCTTGGTGCCCTTCGACACTTGACCCCTCGAAGCCCTTGCCGTTTTCCGAGAGAGTTCAAATCTCCGACCAGCCACAAAAAACAGTCTTTGCTGTTGGCATTCCCCTAAAACAAATTGCTTTGCCTCTGACCTTGAGTATACCCGTATCTTCGTGATTAGCCATACTCTAACAGAGGATATAGAAATTTTTCGATAAATTTCCAAACAGTCTTTGTCAGAATTGAGAAGACTGCCCTCATTTGCATAGATATCAACATCTATGCTAATGAGTCCTTATCCCTACCACATCCCTACTCTCTCCTTTCATGTTGACCACTTTTTTTTTTATTGAAATATGTCAAATTTGCATAAAGTGAACTCCAGGTCCCAGTAAAGTCTAATCAGACTTTTGAAGATGATTAAATTATTTCAATCTTTTTTTTTCATTTGGCGATCCATATGAACCAGAATATTTATAAAGAAAAAATTCATTTGTTTAAATTTTAGCAAAAAATGTTTTCGTAGAAATCGTGTCATGTTTTTACTCGTGCAGCAACTAAAGTTTTAATATTATGAACCAAGTAATCAGCTGCGGAATGAATATTGCACCAACTTTTAAGTATATAAACAAATACGAAAATGGTTGTAAAGTTGGCGAACGTTTTCATCTGTTAGGTAGCCTTCACCGGTCCACTAGAGAAATTAGTTCACAAGTAGCTCTAAAATGTCGTTGCATGCTACAATTGCCTGGTATTAAATTTCTAGAAGACGCTTTGAAATGGGTTTCGAAATTGAATCTACATTAGTTCTCACTGGCTATGTTGTGCAAATTTCTTACCACGTTGGAATCATCCCTTTCAAATGGGACTGGAATGAACAGAAAATCTTGGAAATAAATACGTTATGGGAAAAGCTTCGCTACTATGTATTTGCAATTTTAATGCTTGCTACAAAAGTAGCAATTGTACTTAAATTTGCATACAATTCGACCCAAAAGAATGTTAATCTCTCAACTACCATGGGTATTTATGACCTCATAGTGACTTTCATCTATGGGTTGACAGCAATGTTTGACATACATATGTTTGTAATGAGTGCGGACTTAGAAAGAACCATGAATTTCATTCACCGCTACTTCAAGGCATTCATGACTCATGAGTAAGACAACATTGTTTCTGGTAAAAAAAATTACCTTGCCTCGTGCCATGTGTATGCTCGTATCTTCGTGATTAGGAATACACATACAGAGGATATGGTACTTACCCGATAGTTTTCCCAATAGCCTTGAGGCAATCCTAAAGACAATCCTCATTTGCATAGTCACCTGCGGTTATCAGGCGAAAGCTACAGCTATTGCAATAAATAAAATAAAATAATGCAAAGACCCTTATATGAAAAAAATGTTTTTGTTGCAAACGTTTTGCAACTTGGAGATTCGTAAGAATCTACAAAAACAAATGTAAGCAGGACTTTTCGACTGCGGAACCTTTGGCACAATCCAAACAACTTTTTTTTTTCAAAAAATCAAACCAGACCAGATCAGATCAAACCAGAATTTGATTTTAGTTCAGCTACTTTTTCTGAAAAAAAAAAAAAAACATTTTTTATGCAAATTATTTATTATTTAATTATTTACTTTCAGCTCAGCGATTTCTGCCTCTCACTGCTTCGCAGCCGCCATCTTTCTGTTGAACTCCGGAAGTTCGAACCCTAAAAGAAGCTTTAGGGCTTGACGCTTGACATCAACACAATTTACTATTTAACTAATCAATTACTAATTATCAATTACTAAATAATTACCTATTACTATTTTTACCGTAGTAAAAAATGTTTTTACAGAGCAGCGAGAGGCATTTGGGTACAGAGCGGTCATTGACCTTTTTTCTAAATTTTTAATTTCGTGTAGTTTCTAAAATAGGGATTTTTCCAAATTTTCCAAATATGGGATTCTAAACACAGCACCGTTCGAGCGATGCGCTCACCGCCGCTGCCGCCCACGACCCCGTTCTAAACAACACATCTTACGCTAAACAACATGTTTACGTTGTTTACCACCGTTGACTGACAGTAATGGCTGTTGTAAACAGTAATACCTTATGATTATAAAAAAAGTGTCGGGCGTCACCATTATATAACCTTTTGTTGTCGCATTTGTTTGAACACAACAGAACCGCGAACTGTGGAAATCACTGCGCATGCTTGCCACTCCATAAGCGGTTCTCGTTCTCCGAACTTTTAAGTGTTTATGCCACAGCGCTGCGCTCTGATCGCTTGGAATCGCTTTTGAAATGGAAGCCAGTGACACTGTCAGAATCGCTGAAAGTAGGAATGAAACGCTCGATGACCTGCCCTACGATGAAAAATTTTTGTCCAGTATTCTATCAAGTCAAAGGTCATGATTCCAATTTTGACATGACGCAGGTCCTCCGAGAAATTTTCAGCTACGTCAGCTACAGGAAGTGATCAGCGCGACGTCGCTGATTCTCATTGATCATTAACTATTAATTAATTACTTATTAATTATTTGTTAATTACATACTACAATTACATAAGTTCGATAATTAATTACGAGGGCTAGTGTAATTATTAGGGGTTTGCAAAGTAGCGAAAGGCATTTAATTACAGTTTGCATTAATTTTCTTAAAAAACAGAAAAACATTCAAGCAAACTTCAGGTTTGAACCCCGTGGGTACTTTGGGACCCTTGAAGGGGCTAATTATAAATTCTCAGTAATTCCCAATTACTAATATAACGTAAAACGCAGTGAAATGGATTTTTACAAAGCTGTGAACGACATTGAAACACTGTTTAGGGACCCTTTAGAAGTCAATTTTGGTCCCTTAACGTACTTCGGAGTGGGAATGCCACAGCCCTTAAGTACTCTGCTGAGTAGGCCAGTGCGCGCGCCTCCTAGGGGCCTAGGACACTGCACAGTTTTATCTTATCTAGAAAGGTAGGAAAAACATTCTTAGACCTTTGATGGAACCTTAAAACCCTTCAAGGGCCCATTGTTCACTTCACTAAAAATTCATAAAAAAGCCACTTCATTCGTCATTTATTTTGACATTTCTAAACTAGAGTTCTAAAAATCACCTACTTTGCTATTCACCGGGGTAAAAAAAATTAAGAAGTCCTTACACTCGTACAACGCTGCAATCGCTGCGCTGATCGGTGCAAAATGGAAACCAGAGTCAGGGGCCCTGTTACTTCAACGCACAACGGCCTGCTCTACGATGTAAGTTTTTTCTCTCAAGCATTTCTGATCCGCCAGGAAAGGTCAAAGGTCATGATCAGTCCCTAAAGGTCAAAGGTCATGATCAGTCCCTAAAGGTCAAATGTCATGATCCCAATTGATTTTCGCAGGTCCTCCGAGAACTGTTCCGCTACGTGCCCACACGGGAGCTCATCACCGTCTGGCGGCTCGTCTCCGAGAGCTGGAGCCTCTTTGCCTCCGAAGTCTGCTATCATGAACGCAGCGTTTTTCTGCGCAAGTCCCGCCCCGACGAAGTTTTCAGCGTTCTGATTGGTCCTCTATTTCTCACCAAAGCAAATTCATTTTCGGCAGCGATCTTGACCTTGGACAGCGATGATTCGGACCGTCATGATTTCAGCGAGCATGTCGTCGAGCGCTTCGGAGGACACTTCAAGTCCGCTCGAATCTCAACGCGGCTCCTTGACTACAGACCCTTTTTTGAGACCCTTAGAC
>VYYI01001487.1:0-19302 GCA_021029175.1 Bilobella aurantiaca
ATCGTCACATGACCCAACCACAACGAGTACACTGAACAATAAAATAAGTTTAACCATGTTGCTTTTGGAAAGTAAAGTGATAAAGCTGTTATATTCCTTAAAAGTACTGTACTTCGATAAGTTATAATATTCTCCTTTTATAATTGTGAAGTAGTAATTGTATTAAAACGAAATATAAGCAAAGCTAGGCTTAAAAATATTAATGATATTTTACTGCAAGTAATCCTTTTTTTTTCTAAACCAAAAGCAGAGAAGCTTGCATAAACTTCATTCAATTTTTTCTAGGACTGAAGGCACGTATACCATTTACTCGTGCAACAAAACATATATTTTTTTTACATTCCCAGAAGCCAAAACCTGTAAAATAATTATTTCGTATTTTATATTTTAACAAGATTAATTTGGTGCCATCATTAATTTTGTGCCGTATTTAGAGCACATAAATTTAAATCCAGGAGATATGTGAGGTCTTGATATCGACATACTACCAAATGAGGGTACAACAAAACGTTCAAGTTCTAAATGTAGCTAAAAAAAACCACACGGAAGATAACAATTAATTCGTTTTTAATTGGGAAACAGGTTTCTATTATATTTTAAAAGATACTACCTAAATCTGAAAAAGAAATCATGTTCTAAGGAACATGTAGACGCATTGCAACGGGAACTCTGTCCGCTGCCGGAAAAAAGAGTACTGGAGGTGGGGTACGATCCCAGAACCTTTCTTGAGCGGAGAGATACTCTACCATTTGAGCTACTCCGTCCCGTTGACATTCTCTTCTCTATTACTACTACTACACTACTCCTATTTTGATTTCATGACCAATCTTGAATGGACAAAATGACCTAACAGGAATACCGCATATAAGCGGTAAATTGTATGCAGAGTTCGCTGGACCTAGCAACAAAAACAGGGGATGGTAGCAGACGCAATATGTTTAGGCGTGGTATACATGATCGGCTTATTGTACCTGCCAACACCAACATTTCTGTGCCGTTCTGCTACTGAATTACTTTCTTCAAAAAATACCATCTTCCTTGGAAATTCTTTGGCAAATCTGGCATGAGTTTTGCCAATATATTTAGCTGAGGGATACGATACAGTAGAAATAGACGGAATGAACTTTTGAAAGCACTGTTACCATATATTTGTCATAAGGATACATTTATAATTAAAATAAAGTTAGTAATCCCAATTAAACAGTATTTCCCACGTAAAACAGTAAACCCGAGTCGTTATTGGAGATTTTTGAAAATTGTAAGCGATGGAGGGCTTTTTAGTTTATTTTGAGATTTTGTTTTTCCAAGTTAGTGAGTATTATGCTCTCGATTCCATATTTTTCTTACTAATTTCCCTCCATGGTTATTTTTTATTTATCAAAATTTTGATTATTACTGTAACGTGGAACACTCTCTATAAGGTAATTAAATTTTGACTATCAACATAAAATGCTGCACTTACTCATTTTTTGTAAAATTTCAAACTGGATTAAACGGGGTTTGCTACTTCGTTACGTACGTTTTTTAAATAAATTCGACCGTGTGTGATACGTTGTTCCGTTGATTAGTATAGTCTCATAGAATTAGGCAATTTAAAATCATCCCCGCCAAAGAGAATCTTTTATTTACAAACAGAAAGTGTAGTAATTTTCTAGTAGTTTTTCAACTTAAGCTATTTAACAACTTTAGTTGCAGTTAACTAGTTAGCTTAATTAATTAACTGGCAATGGAGGAAGGTGGAATCGAACCCACGTCGTATGGTTTCTGTTTGAACTGTCAAGCCCCAGCGCCAGCTGCTCCGCCTCCCAGTGCCTTTGAAAAGTTTAAGTTGTTCAGAGCCTACAAAGAGGCCCTTGACCTCTCGGGTGATCTCAGGCAACTTCCCTTGCGTGAACTATCCTTCTGCCGCGCATGCGTTCATTGGCTAGAGGACTGGATGGGTCTGAGCTCGGAACTGGATCGCATCCAGGTAGCGCTTAAAAGGGTTTCACTGAAATTAAGGTCAACCCTGCTCCATTCCTTGGTACCGTCGGCAAGGTCAAAGGTCAAGTTCACGAAAAGAGTTCATTGCCTTCGCTCTCGAGCTGCATCAAGTAAGTTAATTAAGGTTAGTTAATTGACTTAATTAATTTAATTAAAGTTAAATTATGAGATAATTTTCAGTTTTCAAAAAAAAGTTTTTTTTAAGGTTTTCTTCCTCTGGTTCTAATACCGGAACTCAAAATTGAACCTTCAATTGCGTCAAATCACATTCAAGAATCGGCACAGAACTCTTTTGAAACTGAAATAGAAGCGGCTCAGCATGCTTCTGAAATCGATGAAGATGCGTCGGACGACACTTTCGGATTTGTTGAAACGGCGCACGATTCTTTTTATGTAGATGAAGAGGCGCAGTTTTCTTTTCGGCTTGTTGGGGAGGATACGGCGCAGGACTCATTTGAAATTGACATTGATTACCGCAACCGCACGTAATTTTCCGTTTAGAATTTTTAGAATAGACTAAAACAACTGCAAAAGCTTGTTTAAACAAGAGTTTTGTACGGTTTTAAAAACTTGTTTGCAAATTTCCTTAATTTTTTTTGCAGCGACGCTACAGCGCCTCCACAGCTAACGCTTCAAGCGATTGTTCCAGCTTCATTTGAACAGAGCACTGAAATGGCTACTGAAAAATTTCAAACCTTGACTCAACACCCGCCTTCAAAGCTATTTTCAAACGACTGCAAGTACGTTTTCTCTCAACAGTGGTTTCTAAATTTTTAAAACTGAAAGTTTGGTGAAGTAACTATTCCTGTTTTCAAAAACTTTACTTATCATGGATTTTTTGACTGAATGAGAGTGAAGGCTTTAGTGAAAAAATAGTTACTTCACCCTCTGTGTTACATATTGTAGATTAAATTTTAAATCTAAAAATAGTTACTTCATCCGATTTCTAATTTTCTCTAACCTAGAAAAACGGCGCCTTCTTCAATGGAAGCAGAGTCATGCGCCGATACCTCTGATTGCGGGATTGAAATAATCCATTTAAGCAACTCACGCTTCAAATGTGGAAAGTGCGGAAACGTTTTTGGCAAGGAACGATCCCTCATCCTCCACATTCGCGAGTCTCATGCCAGCGAGGAAATGGCGGGAAATTCAAATTCGCCGCGCAGCACTCGCGATCCAATTGAACAGCAACAAGAATCCCTAAACAACCCAAGCGAAGATCTCTTCGAAGCGAAGTCTGACCCAAGCTTCGTGCCCGATGGTCAAGGGGTCAAGGGTCCTGGTCAGTCTTCTGGTGTCAAGAGGACAAGGGTTCTGCCCCCTCGAAGGGAGGGGTGGATGTGGAGGGGGGAGGACGGGCGGGAGTGGATCGACGACATCGAGATAATTAGCCTTGGCGCCAATAAGGGGTTCAAATGCGGGCGGTGTGGGGAGGAGTCCTTCTGCTACAGGAGCAGACTCACGATCAACAGCCACATCAATAACGTGCACTTCAAGCGACAAAAGAAACCAGTTCAAGTCAACAACGTGGATGCAGAGGAGGCGCAGGACTCTGATGAAGTTACGGAGGATGAAGCACCGCCTTCTACGCCATTATCAGACGTCGTCGAGTACGTTTTTTTTCAACACACGCCTTCTACACTTAGAACTAGAAATAGGATGACGTAACTAATCCTGTTTCTTTAAATCTTCAATTTTGACCAGCTTAATTTTATTTTAATGTTTGGGTTAGTTTTGCATTCAAAAACTAGATTTTTCTGAGTTAAAAGTTAAGCCTAATATAAGAAATAGTTACTTCACCCCCTGCGAAACTTGAAAGTTGAATGTAAAGTTTAAAGGAAATAATTGTTTCACCCACTGTGAAGAAATGGTTAAAATCTTAAAAAAATAGTTACTTCACCCAGTTATGAAAATGGGTTCCAATAATCTTCAAAATAGTTACTTCACCCACCCTGAAGAGCGATTTATAATCTTCAAAATACTTCACGCACTAGTGAAACATGGTTGAATCGATCTAAAAAAAAAATAGTTACTTCACCCTGTTTGAACTAAGAGATCTCTAAACTTTACCCCTTCTTATTTTATTTTTCAGAGCTGCCACTTCTTCAATGGACACGGAGTCCTGCTCCGACACCTCTGACTTCGTGCACGGCGTCCAAATGATCACTTTAAAAAACTCACGCTACAAATGCGGAAAGTGTGGATACCTTTTTGGCCACAAACGGTCTCTCATTCTCCACATTCGCTCCACTCACGCTCGTGAAGGTGCGGGAAATTCAAACTTGCCGCACAATGATCGTGCGGTAAAACAGAAGTCGGACACGAGGGTCAAGCCCAACGGTCATAGGGTCAAGTCTCCAGGTCAAGTTTCCGGGGTCAAGTCACGTCGTCACCGCGTCCGACCGAAGGTCAGGTCAAAGTTCAGGGGCCCCCGGAAGGAGGGGTGGATGCAGAGGGGGGAGGACGGGCGGGAGTGGATCGGGGACGTTGAGATAATTAGCCTTGGCGCCAACAACGGATTCAAGTGCGGGCGGTGTGGGGAGGAGTCCCTTTGCTACAGAAGTAGACTCACGATCAACAGCCACATCAACAACGTTCACTTCAAGCGAAATAAGCCGCGTGTGTACGGCCCACCCACGATTCGGGAGTATTTGTCTCAAATCCGAGTCAAGGTGGACGAGAAAAAAACGCTGCTGGGTGGAATCGAACTCGAGCAACTCGAAGACGGGACTTGGAGTTGCGGCGCATGCTCTAAAATCGTCCACCGCAAAACTCACCTCTACAATCACGTGCGCTACAATCACCTGAAACTTCCTGGTAAATTCCACATAAATTTCAAATGCGTGCGTTTCAAAACAAGTTAGTGAAACAAGCCCGTTCTAGGACAAGAAGATGTTTAATGTAAATGAAACATGCCGAATTCTGGCGTGCAAAATGTAAATGTGGTGAGCATGTGGGTGCAAGGGCTTATGTATGTGCAAACGCACGCACGCACGCACACGGTATACACCGATTTTTAAAATAATGTCATGTATTACTTTTTATATTTCAGTTACCAATAAGCAGGACTTTACTTGTGACGTTTGCGAAAAAGTATTCAAGAACAAAAGGTAAAAAATAGTAAACCCAACCCATGCTAACGATGTCTAAGTGGGTCAACTATATATGTCTAAAGTCAACATATGTGTACTTAAAAGGCAAAGTAACATATGTTGTAGACAAGTTTTGATATTAATTTGTCTTGGTCACTTGGCTTAGATTAAGGGTTAACAAAGTATGGGCGTCGGTTCGAATCCACCCGCTTTCTAATATTTTACAATTATAATATTATTAAAGTTGTAAAAGGAATGATTTGTGTCTTTAGTTCCTTTGAAAAGCATCACGTGATCCATTTCGAAGCACGTGACTTTGTGTGTGAAGAGTGCGGGAGCAGCTTCAAGAATGCACATAGGCTCTACCAGCACAAGCGTTCTGTGCACGAGAAGTTGGTGCGCCACGCCTGCGAGTTCTGCGGCAAAGGTTACTACGACTCGAGCAAACTGCAGGACCACCTGCGCATTTTCCACTCAGAAAGTGGCGCAGAGCGGCGCCTGACCTGCCGCTGCGGCAAAGCGTACAACTACCGGCATGGGCTCAGGCGACACCAGAAAACGTGTGATGCAGTCAAGGCGCAGAGTGCCTCCACATCTCTTTCTGGTTAAAACAAAATCGTGGGCAAACTATCACGCGACGATATTTCAGTCTGAGGAAACTATTTAATAAATATTATGTATTAAACTTGACAGACTTTAACATATTTGTAAACTAGCAAATGACCACATGGTAGAAGGTTGTATTTGTACTGTCAAAAAGCTTAATTAAAGTTTACGAGTCTACATAATCTGCGTTCATTGCAATCGTAGTATGTTGGCTCTAAGTATGTTTTTTCAACGAAAAAGCGAATTATTCACGCTTATTAAGTAGCGTATTAGCTACTTTATGGGAATGTTCTGTCCGTCCATCCGTCCGCTTGCGCGATAACTCTCGAACGAGTTAACTTTTTTCAAGTCTGTTTTCAGCTATAGGTAGTAAGGGTCAAGGGTAAGGCCAAGTTCCAAGATGGGTCACAGGGGTCATACCCTTCAGCCTCATTTTGGCGACCCCCTGAATGACCCCCAAATCCGAAAAATCCGTTTGGTCAGATTTTTGATAGTTTTGCATGAAAAGTTGGCCAATTTATTAGAAAAAAAGAATGGTGTTCTTGGCCACGCGGATGCTCTTTTCTTGAGCTACATGAGCACTGACAAGTGGCCAAGACTCGGCGACGATGGCCGGTTACTGCTCAGTTGTCAACATGGTCAAGGTGAGATTTGAACTCACATCTTCCGATTAGTGGTAAACACCATTGTCCACTAGGTCGGTTCCGGTGGCACGAAAAGTATACAAAGAAATGCTGTCTTATCAAATCCTTGGGAAATTAAAAAAAATACTGCTTTACTTGACGATTCATGATGACGTCGTAAGAAGGGGTTTGTTTGCTTATAAACAGATAACGTAAAATTTTATGGCAGCATTTTGTTCAATAAAAGACATGTCTAATTAGTTTTGCTGAGAATTACGTGTTGCGTAAGTTATGCAATACATTTGAAGTTGAAGTGACGATTTGGCAATCTCATGCATTCAATTATTTCATATTTGAAATATGAAAACTTATTAATATAAATTTCTGTATCGGAGACTTCTGTACCCCCAACGGACCCTTTGAGCTCAACATGACTTTTTAAGGTCAAACCCTACTTGAGGAATGCTTGGAATATTGATTGTTCTACAAAAAGCCCGCTTCATGCCACAAGCACCCTAAATGGGCATCCTGTTTCAGATGAAATTTGTTTTTAAGTTTAAAACTTTTAAATAAGACTTATTAGGTATTGTGAAGCGAATAATACAAGTTTATGTATTAGGCTAAAATAGCTAATGATTATGCCAAGTTTGCTTAAATCGATTTGAAAACGTGCTGTCTCTTTAAGAAGTGCTTTATTTTAGTAAAGTTGATTTATTAATTTATTGAAAAAATTGCATTCGTTTCCCATTTCGCCATTCGAAGGTCCGAACTCAAAAGTCATATCCGTACTATTGTATAATTGAATACGGAATATGCTGATAGGCTCTATTCCTCTCCACCCTTGGAATGGAACACTATTCAAAATGTACAACGTTGAAATAGCTCTGCTTCATTTGATGCTTACAAAGAACCTTTTATTGGGATCACGTGACTAGAGCTTACCCAGTTTTTGAAAACTCTGCCAAAGTAGTCATCATTTGCGTCGAAATCAGCCTGGATTCAAATGTGTAAGCCGAGGGTTGAACTAGAGGTCTTCCAAAGAAATAAGCAGCTTCATCACCGATAAATACGCCTTTTTGCTCTGGATCAAATTCAAGTTGCTGAAAGGTAAACATGCGAAATTAACATGTCGTTTTACTCAAGTAACATTGGAATATCAGATATTTAGCATTTATTAAATGTTTGGATAAATAATATGTAAAGCCAGTAGCAGCCTGTCCTAGGAGAGTTGGAATTAAATTTTAAGAATTCTGTTTTGTTTTAAGATTTACCTACGAGAGGCGATTTTTCAAAATATTTACAAAATTTACACAAAATTTTACAACAAAGAAGATGCCCATCTCTAGCACTGAGGAATTGGAGGTGTGTTTTTGTCTAACTTTCATGGAAGAATTAGTTCTTCCTTTGAAGGTTCTTCCTCCTCGGATTCTAAGTGCACACTGAGGAAATCAGGGAGAGAGCGCTTGCGCATATTATTTATATCCTTGGTCCTCCTGTCCTAGGATGGACTTGTTTGGCTAGTCTTAAGTTAAAAAATATGTATATAATTTTTATAATTTTTTTTTTATAACGGAAGCAGCTGAACTTAGAAAGAACTAAAGTGGAATCGTGTAAGTTGAGTTTTGAAATGAATTTCGTAATACAATTTGCCGTTTAACGCAACCCTTGCATACGCCCAAGCAAATCAAAACGGTAATTATTATGTTGATTGTATATATATATATATAGCCCGCCTTAGTACATGTAGGTTTTTATTACAACCTTTGCCTTTTGCCGTAAGTCCACTACATTAACGTGATAATAGCAAAGGAATGCTGCAAAATACTTTTGTTTGTTTGTCTTATTTGTTTGTTTCTTTGAACTTACCAGTTGGAAGTAGTAGTAGTACACTGCTGCACCGATCATATTATACAACTTTCCAAACTCCAGTGTTGGGCAAATGACTTGCGACAGTATTGTAACGCCGCCCATGAACTGATTGCTAAATAAATCATCATCGGCAAGAGACAAGTTGTAGTCCTATATAAATTTGCACATAAATAAAGAGTAAAGCTAAAAACAATTTTTGGGTTATACATCTAGCGCAATTGCTCTTCCTTCCTTCTGACGGTATTGACGAAAATTATCTCGAACTATCGAAATCAATTGATGGTTGGTGGTATTGATTGAAGTAGATGGAGCAAATACATAATCAAACACAATCGGGACTTTCAGAGTTTTTGAGCTGATAACGTTCCCGATTAAAATTTCTTTGCCTTTAAAGGACTGACTCTGCAGCAACTTCGTTGGTGTGTCGTTGATGAAGAAATTGTCGACTGTAGGAACCATTGCAAAACCCTCACTTGCAAAGTCAGTCTCAAACTCAAGGTTGGTTAGCAGCGAATGATCTATATTCCTCAAGCAATCCACTGCATCTACTTTCTTCTTGCAGAGAAAAGACATTTTTGAGACCTTATATTATATAAATTCTATATATTGGTTTACATTGGAACAATTTGCTATTTTGATGATTTCTAAAGCTTGCTCCTTTGCTTTCATTTGCGATTGAAACCAGCGGGATGAAGTAGCTGCACCTGAGGATAGTACTGCCCTCTTAAACAGTGGCTGACTTAAAGGAGACAACAAATGGTAGGATACAGATGCTCCACTAGTTTTTGTACCAAACAGCGTCACCTCGTCTACATATACAAATTAAATGTGGTAAATCAATACACTGAATTAGCTTTAGTAGGTAAAGTATACAAATTGTAATAACTGTTGGACCAAAAAGCAACAAAATCAGCTTAGACATTTGAGCAAAACTTTAAATGTTGTAGAATGTAAAACCAGTGTTTGAGATGTCATTTTAAGATCAAGAGGATCATTTTGTGGGTAAATGGGACCTACAGGGTTATCGGCACTATGTACATCTTTCGTTTGAATTGTGTATGACTTTGAATGGTAATGTTGAGGTCATTCTTGAGGTAAAATTGACCTCTAGTTTGATCGTGAGACTCGGGCGGACAACCATTGTTAATAAGGGTCAATTTTGGGGTCAACAAGTAGTAAAAAAAATGTTCTTTGTAAATGTTGTTTATAAGAATAATAAATGTTCCAGGTCCAATAAGGTAACCCCCCCCCACCCCATTTAAATGCCACCCTAGACTGCCAAAAACAAAGCAAGAAAGACAAACTGAAACGACCCAAGGGAACTGTATTATTTTTAAATAATAGCCATTTTTATTACAACCATTGCTTCAAGCAGATTTCAATAAATTTTACTGCTTACCTGGATTTCCTCCAAAGGCACCAATATTAGTATGAACCCACTGTAGAGCCAAGACTTGGTCAAGAAGACCTTGATTTCCTGGAGCATCCTCTGTGCCTAAATAAAAGAAACCAAAGGGACCCACCCTGTGTTGACTGGAAACCACAATCGAATTTGATTTTGCCGCCAAAATTTCCCCAGAAAACCAGTCGATCCCTTGAAAGGATTTGTCGTTGATTACAAATATAACATTTCTTAACGCCCCCGCCGCGTTTGGTACCCAAATATTCAAGTAAAGACAATCTTCGGAGATTGTCCTATTTCCTTCAAGTTTAATATAACTGGACGTTATAATGCTGAAGAGTTGTGGTAGCCGCTTGCAATACAAAAGAAACAAATAGTTTAAACGTTTTTTAAATGCAATGTTTGTGCATTACTCGTGGACACAAGTTCGGAAGCTTCGTAGCATCAAAATCTTCTTTAAATTCGGTTCGTAGAGGTACAGGCGTTTTAAATCTGAGGCTGCCTACTGGAGGCTCTGCATATGGAACTCCAAGGAAAGCATTAACTTCCTCTCCATTTGCACTATAATATGTTAATTGTAGTTTTGGTAAAGTTAACTTCATTAATTTAACCGAGTCAATTGGCTAAAGAATTAGTAGTCCGTACTTAACAATCGTTCCTTTCAAAATCCCATTTGCAACTTCTACTCTAGGAAAGTCTAAATTCTCAGCTCCAGCTATGACTGCAATACAAATAAAGTGTAGCGCAAGGGAGTTCATTTTCACAAAAATCAATTTGTCACATGACAATTTATACCTTAGTTTACAAAGGAAACTTGCTTTGTGTTTGTTTTTTCAATAGTCATCTCCTGTGTAATTTTATTTCAGTTCAATTACGTAAAATCGTGACACTTTTTTTCTCCTATTGTCGATTTATTTAGCTCATGATATTAAAGCAAAGAATCAAGTTGGAAGAGCTGCTGTATTCTTTTTAAACTTTGTTTAGAATTGTTTAGAATGAGGAGCTATCCAAAAACATAAAATTTGCCTTAGGTTTCCTGGAAACCTCTTTTGGTTGTCTATATATAAGTTTTTTTTAAGAATTATTAAAGTGTGTAGTAGAGATTAAGGATAAGACAAGCTTAAATTTTTACCAAAAATGGAGATATTTTATTTCGCTCTACAAACTAGAGATATAGAATTTCAAAATTTGGGTAATAAGGACATAGGTTTGTCCTACAAAACTTAATTAACAAGTACAATGACCCTTAAATGAATACAATGACAACAGTGTCATTCTGGCCTACTGCTAAAGATTTGTATTCAAATAAAACCTTGATGTAGGACCAATGCCAATACAATGCCGTCGTGATATTATTGTAGGTTTCACTTAAGCAGACATATTTAGGAGGCAACATTCTGCCTGGAACCTGAGAGGCATTGATCTGGAAATTCTGGTTTTGCCTTCAACCGCTTCTTTTGTAAATTTATTGACCAGTTCGTTCCCATATAGTAGCCGCAATGAGCAGGTATCAAGTAGACCTATCTCTCGCTAGGATGTTTAAAGCATCAAACAACTATCAAACCAAGGCCTCATTTTAATTAATAAAAACAAATAGACACCAGCCAAGTAATTCTATGTTCACTATTCAATATATTGCGTAATTATTTATTATATTGTGTACATTGTTTTTATTTTTGTTTAGATAAGGTTAAAATTCGTCCCGGTACTTGTTATGCATGTGTACCTCGCCAACTTCGCTTGCAACCTTTTTACAGCCCGCAACTGAAAATTTATTACTTGGAGGTGGTCCATATACTAAGCGGTCCGCAACCAATCTAAAGCACAAAACCAAACTATACTAATGTTGATTATTTTTGAAATTTCTTCAGCAAAGCTTGTAATTAAAGAACTCACTCAGGTCGCATATGTAGTCCCCTGTGTTGAATTTCTGCTTGCGCACACTGAAGCACATGTCGGCGTTCCATCGGAAGAAATGGAACAAAAAAATCCACGAGGTGCCGCTCAATAAGTTTGCTCCGGCTAAAACCCGTTTCTGAAATAAGGTGCAGAAATAATAACAAAAATGACAAACTTTTTAAAATATTTCTCTATTTAAAATAATGAGTATTAAAGATTACAAGCATTAAAGCTTATCCAAACCTACAATTGCAGTAAAACTCGAAAGCCACTTTTGTGCATTTATTTGAAATCTTACCTGATTGTTTAAGGGCGACGGCAGAAAGTACGTTTTCAAAGTGTCTTCTATTGAGATCTTCCCGGTCCATTGCATCTAGTGTTATTCGTGTAATGTTGGACTCACCAATGTTTGATAGAAATATGTAGATGGCTTTAGAAATGGGAGTACCATCAATTTCTCCGTTTCTATCTAAATATGGAACGAGAGCGTCGAGAATTGTGGGCGACATGTCATCAACTTCATCAAAAACGAAAAGAGCACGATCACATTGTCTCAGTTTACTTCGTACCTCTCGTATTAATTGATCCTGCTCTAATCATATCCTTGTTAACTTACGTTAGATTTTTATAAAATGTATAGTAAACTTTTTACATTTCACATTTCTAGTTTCAATTCAAACTTTATCTATTATTTTATACAATTTGCAAAAAATAATAGCCACCTTTAGAATTAATATGAATTTGACAGATTTATAAATCACGCTGTGTACTAGTTATGTATAAACTTTCTGAATTGATGCTCAGGAGAACTGTTGAAATTTGTTTATCTTTTGAACTGATGTAAAATGTTAAATTGAGTTTAGTAATTTTATAATGGATAAATTTACCTTATAGCGCTGAATTTCCAAGGGATTACCAAAGTCCTTGGCAGTAGAATAAAAAGTGTAAAATCCACTTTGTTCTCCATGCTTAAAAAGAGCATTTGCTATAAGTTTTGATAAAAACGATTTTCCGCAGCCTGCTGCTCCCTGGAAGCCTGTTTATTTTAAATTTGAATCAGAAGTAATTACCACTATTAACAATTCACCCAGCCTCACACTGAAAAATTCAATATTTCAGGTAAATATAACTCACTGAATACAAGTGGTTTCTGAGGATTCTCTTTAGTGCAATGGTCTTCAAGTGCATTAATTACAGTGGATGCGGCAATATGCTGGCCATAAAGCTCCTTCTTCAGCACTTTCCGTAATTCTGTAACCATTTTTATTATGTAGAAATGAATAAAATTATCACTTAAGTTTTATTACGAACCTTAATCTAAAGCAAATACAATCAGGATTTGCTTTGAAATAGTTCTCCTACCATTGAATTATACGAGCGTGTAAACACGATATTGAGAAGTTTGCCTTCAAAATTGCGCCAGCGTGGTTCGTGGCAAAATAAAGTTATTGAGTTGGTAGCGCAATAAAGTTATTGGGTTAGTTAGCGCGAATGATTTTCTAAGTTAGTTAGTTAAGTTAGAGTTACTATGATCTACTGAATGTGCCTTTTACGCTTCCGTAGCTTTACCTTGAATTGCTTCTTCGGTGCGGATATAAGGATATCGACAACACTCGCCAGCGATACGTGACCAGCAGAGAACGTCGACTGGATTGTACCAGTGCCATTCCCCTTCTGTTTTGGAAAAGCTTCCCAACCAAACGAATACAATAAACGCCAACATAATCGCCCTCATTTTTCTGCTGCGTATTTTTCTAAGTCTATAGTTTAAGACAATTATGAGAAACCAACTTAGTTATAGTTTTGAATTAATGAAGATTAGAGTGGAAGTGAATTTGTAAAATGGTGCGCACAGTTTGTGCAAATAACATTGTGTCCCTTTTATTCCAATATTTACGGAGCAGAGAGTGAGTTTTCAATTGGTTACGCCTAACCCCTACAAAAATCGCCAGGATGGAGTAGCACAACAGTATCCGTGACACGAGCTATTGTTGCCATTCTTTTATCTTCTTTCAAATCTGTCCAAGCTTCGTACAAGACCTTTTGCGCAAGTGCCGTTGGCAATGAGGTTCCTTGAACAATATTGTATAGTTCTGCGTTCTCATCTTCTGCATTTGGATTTAGTGGAATTGTGGAAATGAAAATGGCCCGCTTGTCAGGTGCCTCAAAGTTGTCAGTGTAGGCGTGAAGAACATTGAGATAGTTGAAATCATTGAAACGCTGAAGGTTCTTTAAAATTATAACCTTTCTTGTCAATTTTGATGATGATAAATAGTCATCCAACTGAGCGTGGATATCATCAGTCGTCCTTAAAGCGTTCCAACTTTCCAAAGAAACTTCTAAAGCATTGTCGTTGGTATTCTCATTCCGACCTAAAATTTAAATAAGAAATAAGGATTAATGGGTATTTTAATCAACCATTACTCCATTATAGGCTGCCTTCATGAGTAGGGATGTTCAAGTTCTAGTGCCAGAAACGAAACCGGTGTTCCAAGAGTTTTGGAAACGCCTCAAATTGTTCTGTTTCAGTTCCGTTTCCGGTTCCATGTTCTTTTGGAACCGTTTCCTCGGGAAAACGTAACCGGAACTTTATCCATGTTCAAATGAGTGGTACTGTGGAAAATTGTCCAATTGTATGTAAAGTTTTGACAAATGTACGTATTTTCTGTTTTGGTTAGTTCAAAGAATAATAATAGAACATAATTTTGTTTAATGAATTGTATTTACTACTGACCAGGAACAAAATTGAGTGCAAAAAGTTACTAAAACAAGCTTCGAAAATATATTGCTATGCGTTTAGCTGTAGAAATGACATATCTTTACAGTGATTAGCTTCCACTGATCAACTCTGCGTTGAATTTCCACCACTTTTTAGGTGAAATTGGCTAGGAGAAAATTTTTTCCGGTGTCGCTTTGTTTCCAGTTCCCTTACGTTTCGTTTCCGGTTCCACATTTTTCTCACGGTTTCGTTTCTAATTTGGGATTTTTGTTGTCGGTTTTGTTTCTGTTGCTTGGTGGGAACAGAACGGAACGAAAATTGAACATCCCTAGTCATGAGGCACAGAAAAATAGTTGTGTAGCCAGAGATTGACTTTAGTGCGCGCTATTAAACATCCCGAGAATTATCGCGTAACGGAAACGCACAACTATTCAGTGGACTGTATTTGAGTTGGTTTGGGTGTGTTTAGTTTAGATTAAATAGTAATAAAATCAACCAGCGCCGCTATAATGCCTTGAGGTGGAAACTAAAGGGCGATCACGAGACCTTTTTGATTGATTAACTCAATTCTATGTTTAGAAGTGATACAAATCATAATGACAATTGGAACGCACTTAAAAAAAAATACCAACCATTTGGGAGTCAATGATAAAAATTAAATCAAGTATAAAATCAAAATAAAAAAAAATCAAACAGGAATGCAAATTGTAAATTGATTAGACTAAGATAATGTACATCAACACCCATTTAAAAATAATTTTTAAGAATAATGGTAGTAATACCTGCAAGTCGATCCAAGAGTTGATGTGTCACTTTGGCAACACTACGAGCAAAACAAAGCGCAAACTCAGCATCTAAACCTGGATGGGCCAATAGCACAATGGCGGCAGGTTTCCTCGGCTCTTCTTTACTAAGAGTGGCACTAATTCCTGCAAGGATTCCAAGCCATGTTTCCCTTCTCTGCGCGGGAAATTTGACCTTTAGCTCTAAAAGCCCATTTTTCAATTCTATTTCCGCATCGGCCCGATCTAACTGTAAAATATCTGCTTCTGCACCAAACAAAACTCGATTGACGAAATCCGACAGCCGGTCCCAGTGTTTCGACACAGTTTTTGTAGCGTTTGGTATATAACCCATACCACTTGCCCACTCTCGCTCATTTAACCCCACAATGACTCCTACCATGAACCCTGCACTTGCCCCCAAAATAAAAATGGACGCATGTGTAAAGAAAAGGATACCGAGGAGGGTCGGCAATGAACACTTATACAGTGGAGGCTGGTGTCTTGTAAGAGGCGACGTACGTTCTGTGAACTCTTCGTCCTCTATCACATCTTCAGGTTGATGCGAGGAGGGTTTTCGACGCAACATTTTACAAAATATACACTTCAACCACTCTAAAAGTTTATTATATAATATTTTTATATTCATGTTAACCTGGAAAGTGATAACAAACAACAGAAGTTGTGGTGAAGAAACGTTGAAAAGTCGGCAGTCAGATCTGTGTTGCTCCAGGATTCTTGTTTTCTACAATCAACTTGTGGAACAGAAACAGTAACTCTACCTAATTTGTGTATTGAAGTCAAATAATAAGGATTAATCGTGTTCAATTGGTAAATACAATTCTTAGTAACACTTTGCCAAATGCTTTTATCTGTAGTGTCAAATAAAAGGATGATAGCAACCAGGCGAAAAATAGATAAACACTGTTTACAAATCTGGTGTTTGTTGAGTTCCTAAATTTTAAGCAATGCTTTATTTCTTGGAACATGATGACACATAGCATGGTAGGGTATAGAATCTTGTATGGTTTTTGTTGGTCTAAAGCAAATATGCAGTTTTTTTTGTTCCAGTCACCTTTATACCCACTTAGAGCCATATGTCTTGACTAAAAAAAAACCAAGAGCATATTATGCGTTTGTTTTACTGTCTGTCTGATTCCACGGTAAATCAAACTATAATATAATTGCAATTACAATATACCAATCGTAGTGCTGAAGGCGGACTTCAGGCAGAATATTTTTTATTAATATAAATATCTCAAAATTGATTACATAATTCCTGTACTTAAGAAATTCTTTAGGTTAGGTTTGGTTTAGATTAAAAATAATCTTTAAACTATTTTGTTCACGAATCATAGTATTTCTTGCTACAGGTTAATTTTGATTAATATGTACCCTGTGTTCCAGCTAATTTGGGCCAATGGGCGGAGCTTAGGTTAGGTATGAGTATTATTGCAACTAACCACTGGCCATCAAAATTCTAACACACCAATCATTCGAGGACATTTAAGAAAACACTCCGCTTCCTCGCCCACGTTAGATAGGACACACGCTATTATTATAATATTTATTATATTATTTTAATTCTTAAACATCCTCTATATAATAAAGTCGTAGCGTGCGTGACAGGAAAGAAATGTTTGGCACCGCTTTGAGGGAGTGGATGGGGATACGCATGTATCAAAAAAGAGAACACTTCCGAGCCGTTATTTTTTTAGTCACACAAAAAATACCCCTATTCTAATGAACGATAGGGAAGGGGATCACGCCTTAAATGTAAATATAAAAAATACTGCTGACCTAGGACGGTTTTTTACCTAGTAATACATATATATATATAATTCGCTAATTGTGGGATGAAGTTAGCGATCCATCTAGACATTCTCGATCTAGGATGGGATGGTATATCCCTTCGATCCTAGGATCGGGCATGTCTAGTTTAAGTCATTAAAAGTTAGATTATATAAATTATTAAATTTATATAAAATTCTTGCTGTATAGTTTATTGACACAATAATTAAAGTATTCTTAACTTTTCCTAATTAAATTAGGGTTTCCTAAATCTAGTTTGTTGGTACAGTTTATTTGTAGGGTACGTAGACGCATCTTTTCAGGAAAAACAACTTCAGACACATCAACCTATTTTTACTAGGTCATTTCTTAAGCCTGGATACAGTTACCTAGTCAACAAAGTCCCTTAACTACTTTTTTCATATTTTCATACGAATTTTTAACTTTATAGCTATTTGCATAGGAAGATTTTGCTACGCTTATTTCGATATAATTCACAATAACTACATATTGTACTGGCTACTTTACAGGCAAAATACCGTGGCAGCTTGGGGATAAACACTTCTTTTGTTACTTTGCTAAACCTGTTTTTATAACAGAATAAGGATTCTCAGGTTTATACTAGTTCCAATTGCAGGAGAGTTGTAAAGGATAGAAGTCATGTGTAGAAAAACTTACAAACTATTTAGGACTTTTCCGATCCTGCTTTTGCTGCATTCCACTATTGGTATCGAAGTAAAGTCAATTTTGGCGGCAGATGTTACCCAGAAACGAGATACACAAGAGTATCAAAGGCCTTTTGAATTTGACGGTAAGGACATTCCAATGTTTCGATAAATTTTTAACAGAATATCAATACAAAACGCCGAAAAAGCAGCAAAATGTAGACATTTTAGCATATATCCTCGAATGACCGTGGTTGAGGTCAACGAAAAGAAACGATATGTATCCACTCGATTAAAGTTTGAAATATCTTTGCGCATAACAATTTACACCCATTTGCTTTCTGGAGTAACTATACTTTTGAAAACAATTGATTGAAATTTCGGAGCCACGAAAAAATTACAACTGAAAGGTACACGACTCCTTCTGATTTAAAGCAACCGTCAGCTGTAGCCTAATTAACAATAATTTGTCAAGTAAGATTATTTTCTAATACACAAGGACTTCTAACTTTTTTGAAATTTCTCTGCATATTCTGAGTTCCTCTCAATTTCTTCTAGAATTTTATTTTTTGTTTTTTTCAGTAATTTTAAGCAATCGTAAACAAAAATCAGGCCTCGCAATCAAAACCATAGAATCACAGATCAAATTTTATGATCATTCAACCATACCCTCGTTTTGAATCCCGATCACAATTGAGTTCAAATGAACTGAATAATGTAAGATACGTTCCGGTGTTAGCAAAAGTATGCTTTATAAAATTTTCATTATTGATTTCATTTGTCGTTTTTACTTTTTTTTATTACCTTTTACCTTACTAGATTTGATTGAAGATTCCCGTCATTCGCATCAGCAACAATCAAATGAAAACAAGGCTCCAAGCCAAAAGAAGGTTGAAAATTTTAAGCCGGATGGACCCTTACCAACAGTATGCCGCACGACTTCTCATAGTTTACATGTCCTAAAGAGAGTCGTTAGAGCAATACTACTCGAAATGGAAGCCCACGTAAGTCCATAAAATGTGCAATTACACATTACATGTAGTAATCGTAACATCAATTTGCGAAAAAAAATTATTGCAACAATTTCTCCATAAAATCAATAATTCATGATTATATTAATTACAATCAATCACATTTCAGGAATATCGCTTTGGAACTGAATCAACTGAAATTGTAACGAGTTTGTTGGTCGCCACCCTGACAGGCGATGAATACAAAAAACTTCTGACATTTGCAAGTGATGACAAACTGAAAAATGATGAGGAATACTTAGGAAATGTAGACACCATTTTGACTACATTTTTACGCCACAGAAAACAAGCAAAGAATGGTCACATTGCTAACTATTGGGAAACTATAATCAATTTCTCAAGTTCTCAAGTCATGTTTCTTGTTAGTTGTGGTATATTCATCACAGGTGCAACATGGTTTATGTGGAAGATATTTGCTACATTACGTTCAGCGAATTCTGTTTTCCAAATTCTCTTATGCATGCTTGCTATCTGGTTTCCTGCATGCGTTTTATGGAATTATAATGCACTTCTGGACAAAGCAGCAGCGAATGCAATAGCTCGCCAAGCCCAGACTCCAACCAAACCACGAGATTGTTACTACAGTGAATTCTGGATCTGGGAAAAAGCTTACTTTACTTTCCAGAGCAAATTTCGCGGTAAGTAATATAATAGACCATTTAATTTTTAAGGCCCCGGAATCTAATGAAAATATTTCTAATAACTTCGTTTAGAAACAAGTTTGACACTATTTAAACACAATTGACTCAAAGGTCTCTGAAAGCCTAAAAAGATTTTTGATTTTCTAAAAAAAATGAATTTTCAGAAATTTGCCAAATTTTCCGTTTTTGAGGAGATTTT
>VYYI01001488.1:0-19292 GCA_021029175.1 Bilobella aurantiaca
AGGTTAGTATTTACTCTATGTTATGGAGTCCGCTAATTAGATTAGGCTAGTTGTAGTTAACCTAACAATTTTGTATTTAAGATAATAAATTTTAGATAGGATTTTTAAATTGACAATTTTTCATTGTTAGTTTTGATTGTATAACTAAATTGTTATGCTTTTGGCTTAACTGTAGAAACTTTGGCTTAACACAATATAGAAATGTAATAATTAAAGGCCTAGAGGTAGAATCCTGACAAAGCTTTGGATATATTTGACAATTTACAGTACGAGTGTTATATATTTCTAATTGGCACTAGAGCTTGTTTGTATAATAACGGTATTACAGAGTTGTTATGAACCAGATAGACCTATAAACCACAATAACATACAAGAAGAACCTAACTAACTTCACCTGTGTGCAAGGTAATAAACAAAAGAAAAAATGTGGGAGTTATCTGAAACTTTTGGTTCGAAGCAAAGGCCTACAAGTGTTTGTCAAGTACTATTTCTCGTTATATTGCCGAAACACTTATTAATTTAATGAACTTGATAAATTGGCTTGGCAGCTAAAACATATTAATTCACCTTAGTCATCACCATATTGAAAGCTGTGCGTGCGTACGTTGGTAACATTAAAACGCACATGGCCTTGGTAACTAAAGAGGCCTACGAGAGAAAGAACCATAGGCAAAAATTGCTCCAAAAATCGCTAGAAAATACCGGAAGCTATAATTCATGTCAAGTTAATTGATTCATAATTGATCCTGATGACGATATTGGAAACCCCGTTTTAATTGGACGATTAACTATTTAGCTAAATTCAAATTAACTTTGAAAGTCGCGCTCAGGGGCACCCATAATTTTCTGATTATAAAATGGCATCCAAACCGGAAAATTTGTTACGGGTTTTCGTTAATCGACTTATAAAATTAAACTTGCGTTTTTCAATAGCTGACAAATTCATCTTCGCAACATATGTATATTGTGACGCTGTACACGAGGCCCCAATGAAACCTGCGACGAAGCGGCTCGACGGCAGTGGATGCGGTGAACCATTGGGTGTGTGTCGCGACGCTTAATTGGCAGGGGCAACGAACTTCGGCGCTAGACATTACAACGACTAAAAATGACTGCTGAGTCTTTTTGTGCAACAATAAAATGACAAGTAGTCAATATGGGGCTACGAAGACTACGGCTCTGGCCTGGGTGGTCATGGCGACTGGACAAAACTTGGGACAAACCAAAGTGACCAAGAAGGGACCCAACTAAAATACGTGCACACATATTGATAGTTGTGAACCCAAGGACAAAACATGAACTGTACACTAGGGATAAGATGATAAGCCATTTACATGTCTGCTATAAAATGAGACTAATATGCTAATACAGATACACGTCTGCGATAAAATGAGACTAATGCTAATGCAGACACACGTTTGCGATAAAATGAGACTAATGCTAATGCAGACACACGTTTGCAATGAAATAAGACTAATGATAATGCAGTAACACGTTTGCGATAAAATAAGACTAATGATAATGCAGAAACACGTTTGCGATCAAATAAGACTAACGATAATGCAGAAACACGTCTGCCATAAATGTGCCTAAGGCCTAAGTAACTTACTGTCGTCCCGGGAACGGCGTTCTTGGGGTCATCGACGTCGTGACAGTAACAATATAAACAAGTAAAAAGAAAATCTTAAAATATGATTTTGATATGTTTTTCACGATTTCAAAAGAATATAATAAACATGTATTTCAACGTCTAGGATTCCAAGGTGAGAGCCGTAAATTCCAACTTGTCTTTGTACTGTAAATGAACACTTTTTACGTAAGTTACGCAAAAGTAAGCACTAGGACAATATCCATTTAACTTCAAATAGAAAACTACATGAACTCTGTATTCCAAATCCGTTTTGAGCTTGCGTAGTATTTGGAATCCAACTGTAAAAGCCTTTCCCGGATCCTATTGACATTGGAATTAAATATTGGGTTACTTATAATGTATATCACTTTGTAATTTACCATGTAAGCGGTGGCGGGGGTTAAGAGTTCCGTTGCGTTTTGTCCTGTCACTTTGGAAATGACTTGTTTTAAGTTTCCCAATACCAAGTCTAAATCCTAAATTTATTTGTTCTATTTATTCACCGTTTACACCTTGGATCCATTTGCAAGAGCTCGTGGTGGTAGGTTGTCATTGTAAACACGAATTACCACCCGAAGATTCAGTTCAATTTTGGTTTCCGTTGATGTTGTAATTCGGTAGCAATATAGTCGGAATCCAACTTTTATTAAGCCTTCAACTGCGGGGAACTGAGCAAAAATTATTGATTAATCATAAAAAAAAACAATTCCTCACTAACAAGGACTTCTCGAATCGTGATCGCGTCCAAGTGGCTCGAAAATTGGTCACTATTTGCTCCATAGTTATATTTGCTCTTTTATTTCAAAGTTTTTAAAAATTATTAAAGTCAGGCAAAAAAGCTAGGTAAGGGGTATGTTTTAGAATTAGACAAAATGACTTTTACAATTTCGAGCCAACAGGCGGCCATCAAGGCGCGAGGTGTCCTTGTCCTTACATTACGAATACCATACCCCTTTATCTTTTAAAACGGATATTTCTGAAACATCTTGCCAAGAAATCAGGACTAATTCTGCAAACGCTTCGTCTAAAGTTGCGCCAACATCTAGCTTTCCTGTCTCGAACAAAAGGAATTTCGCATTCTTCCCCATGGGTTCCAATTTCTTTTCTGCTAGATTTTGCGCCTATTGATAATATAAATAGCAAAATCTAAAAAAATTTCATTAGATTTCTTTTATAAAATAGATTTCCTGTTACAAGATATGGTAGAAGGTTCAAATAGTTACACCGTCATTTAAAGTTTGTAAGTTTTTTTTTTAAATTGTTGAAAATGAAATGCTAAGTATGATGCTGCCTACTCGTTGGCCCCTCATCCACTCAAAATCTCCTAGTTAGCCCATCATCCCCTCACTATTTTTGAATTGTATTTGACTGTAAGTTAAAATATTAAATTTTATTAACTAATTATATTATTATAACCTTGACAAAGGGGTGAGATAATAAATAATAGATAGGGCAATTGGAGAGTACCAATTTCAATTTTCCGATTTGTAAATGCGTTTAATAAAACTTCTCAGTACAACTCGCCCCTTTGTCAAGGTTATATTAATATAATTATTTAAACAATTTAATAAATGTCCAAACTTTTGTAACATTTTACAATTTGGAGTTTAACTTACAGTAAAATACAATTCAAAAATGGTGATTGAATGAGGGGCTAACTAGGAGATTTTGAGGGGATGAGGGCACCAAGTATGATTGAGCTTTTTGAGACAATTTTTTTTTGATTATTTTTCAAAAAAATCAGAAGTTGTCATCAATAGCTGCATGCAAAAACTCAAGAAGTCAAATGATGAAGTACTAATGCGATTGATTTTCCTCCAATACGTAACTAAGTGTGAATTTTTTTTTACTTTAGGGGTTTAGTCCTTTGTCACCAAATTTGAGGTATTAAACCAAATGATTTTATATTTAGAAGCACACATAATTAAACAACTTCCCAGTGAGTAGATTAATATATTAATACAAATTTTGCAACAGCGTCTACTCGGAATGTTATGGCAAACAGTACACAAAATTACCCCTTGGCCAATTTGCAATTCATAATTCGCACCGGCCTTTCGACAACTTGAAATTTTTTTCATAACTTGAATTTCGAACTCTTTCAGATCGGCTTCAGTGTTGGTTAAGGGTAGCTTATAAACTGAATTCGCAGAATCGCTTACAGCAGCGTTGCATTCATTTGCTGTGCTTTCTACTGAATTTGTATCAATATTTTTTTCTCTACTATTGTTTGAATCGGGTACTATATTAGGAAGTGTTTCCAAGTTCTGTGTATCATTATTACTTGCATTATCTCCGTCAGCCACTTGGGAAGTAGTAGGCAACATTTCAGCGGGTTGAGGTTCAGTTCCTGCTGAATCAATTATCTCCGGTTTAAGTTCCGAACTTGATTTTGAGTTGCTAGTGTCCAAGGTTAAATCGGTTTTTGCAGTTGCAGTTGGTACAACAGCTCCCTTGGCATCATATTGCATTTGCGTCTTTTCTGAATTTGTACTTTTGGAATTATGCTTGGCCAGTTGTAAAAGATTTTCTATACCAGGAACAGTTTTCACTAGCGTACGATTCTCTGCGATTAGAAATACATTAAGCTTCATCAGTATTTTTTTTGTAAATATATGATATACTTTTCCATGGTTTCCTTTTTATGATGTGATTAAACTCAGCTTACCAACGGTAAAGACAATTATAATGTATAGGAATCGCGTCGGACGACCCGGTGTTTTGAAAAATGGATTCTTTCCGACACAAGTTGCACCATAGTTATTTATTGATTGCTTCTAGAATAGCGATAAATATAAATGGCGTAAGTTAGTATAACTAGTGTAAGCTTAAGTATAGCCTTAATCGCAACAAGTTAACACAATACATTTGCACCTGCGCAAAACAATCTTCACAATACAATAATACTAGCTGCATCTAAGCAAAAGTTTTACTAGAAATGTTAAAGCAAACAAAAAAGTTAATTTAATATCCTATTCTTCAATTAGAATTTCAAGAAAACAACATACAGTCTTGAACAAATCAAACCCAATCGGCACAATTAACTAGTCATATAAGAGTGCTTTTTTCGCTAAATTTAGCAATAAATATTCATTTTAATTTTTCTTTTAATTTTAAATTTTCAAAATCTTTATGGGATGGAACACAGGAAAATCTAGAGTTGCAAAATCGTTACTTTTTGTTACATCGTTCAGATAATCAGACGTTTTTCGGTTGTTGAATCCCCAAAATTTTAGAAATTTCAAAATGAATATTTGCGCCATTTTTGTTGTGGAAGCTACCTAATAAGATTCCCTTAGGGAATCGGAGTTGCCGAAGAGGTTAGAGCATCAGTCTCTCTCCCCTAGGTGCCGGAGATCGAATCTTACCATAGGCATACATTTATGTGTGCCAGGGTATCTTGATCCGCCCAGAAAACAAACGCTGTTTCTCAATAGCAGTGACCGAAATATGCCATTATCGCGCAGGCTCGGCGTGAGTCTCACTATCCTAACAAATAGGTAGTTGGCTCCATGTTACAAACATACAACATACATACCTAATAGGAGTAATTAACACCATATGCAAAAATGGTACACAATTACTTGTATACGCTCGCGAATTGTTGCAAAAGAAACAATAGAGGAAGTTTTAAGGTTTTCCTTTGAATCTTTGAGTCAAACATGACACTCCTAGGCTGGTATTTTGCGGTCGTTAATTGTAAAAATATCCTCTGATAACTGGGGTTCATCTATGGGGTTTAACGTTTTGGGATTCGCCGCATTTTTTTGACGAAATCCATGGGAGAAAGTTGCGGCGGAGGGTAAGACTTTCACCCTCCAACTGAGCAGGATTTCAAGTGAAATCAATGCATTTTTACGCAAAAATGAGAAGGCGAATGCCAAAACTCAGGATATTTTTTGAACTCCCTCTCATTTCCATACGCGCAAAACCTGCTAATTCAAAATACATTGTTTTTGTTTCCGTTCGGAAATTAGCTATATGTTCTAAATAATCAATTAACTGATTCAAATTGCTACATAATTTTCATACTCCTGTTATTCTACGGCGGGCAACGCTTGACAAGCGGTACTAGAATGAGGAATCAATTAGCAGCTGACAGGTAACACAGTTACCAAATTGGTAAAAAAAAAACCATTAATAAACCTAATTGAAAGCTATTACTATTATTCGGCATAACAGTTGACAAACGGTTCCGAACGGATACTTCGCTATAGGAGTGACACTTTTCTTTATTTTTGGCCATTCTCTACCAAAGACAACTGAATAATTAGAGTTGACTCAAGAAGCACTCCATCTCCCTCACTAGCATACTAGTAAGTTTTGTATACATACATGATTAATTGAACGATTTTGTTATGCTGTTCAAAGCATTTGTAGTTTTTGGAAAGTGTTCAGATCCAAACGGATAAACTACAAAAACCAATAATCAACAAGCGATGCTGATCGGAATTGAATAAAACCAGCCACTACTGTGATTTTAATATTGGTGCTAATTTATCTCAGTTTAGAAATAGTTTAGAAATTACATATTTGTGCAGTAATGCACTGTACAATTTCCACCGATTCAGATATGAGTTCGTTTCTATTAAAAAATTAGAATACCAAATTGTTCTAAAACAATTTAAAAAAAAGTATTGTTCTGCCGCTCTTGATCAGAGGGAAATCCCTAGTTTTGTTAAAATGCGGAGAATACGAAGCCCGATTCAAGAGTATCGAAACTCAAGAGTCCAACCGGAGAAACCAAAAATACCCCTTTAATAATTAAACCAATGGTTTGTGTTAAAATCGAGCGTTTCACGACGCTCGAGTTTGTAAAGAATCATTTACTTGCAAGTAATTAATCACGCATGTAAAGCGTTACCCTAAATTTAATATTTTTGTTATAGAAATTTGTCGGAAATAATTAAATTTAGAAATTCGAAATCGTGTGTGGGAAAAAAGAGCAGTGTTGATGGAAGGGGCAAAGCAAAAAAGAAAATTGTGAACAAACACTCACTGCTGCACCCGCCGCCTACGCCAGAACAGAAACTAACGGAAAGTGTCTTCCATCATACAGATGCTAATTGTGATGAGCAGCATATCTATACAGTTCACCTAACATTTCTATCTACCATTGCTTCCCACTCATTGGTTCATGGCTCCTCCCATTGAAACAAATTTCTTCCTCATTGGCAAAACTTGTTCTAAAAACTACCTCCAAACCTTCTCGCCATTTAACACACCATGTTTATTCTATCACTTTGTAGCGATACAGCTGTTTATTGTTTTCTATGGCATCGGGGTAGACACAATCTGGAACTCAATCTGGAATTGAGGGAAAAGGACAAATACTTAGCACCAAAAGGGAAGTGACCAAAACCCTCACAGTCAAATTATTAATATAAATAAATAAACAGTGGTAAAACGGTACAATCATGTAGTGTCAATTGGAATAGTAGAAGAATGATAATCAACATTAGAATAAACCGTGGTAAAACGGTTAACCAGTAGCGGAAGTAGGAAACTTAGAACTAGAAAAATATTCAGATTAGACTAGAAAATAGAAGTCTTGCTTTTCGGAAGTCAATAGGCTATTTCCAAATATACAAGCCGTTTTAGGTCATCAAAATCATCAATACTTTTTGCTTTATGAAAACTAGATTTTGACTTTGAAAGGTCATTTTGGAGTCAAGGGGTCATTTCCGGGTGAAAAGAGGCTCTACGATTATCGGGACCATCAAACTTTTCGTTTCAAGGAAAACAAGAGATTGACCTTGAAAGGTTATTTTGAGGTCAAGGGGTCATTTCGGGGGTTAAGGTGGCCTCTACGATCATAGGGACCATGATAACTTTTCGTTTCATACAAAACTAGAGTTTGACTTTGAAAGGTCATTTTGAGGTAAAGGGGTCATTTTGGGGGTCATTTTGGGGGTCATTGGGAGGTCACAGAGAAAAGTGTCTTTTACAAGTGTTGCTCCACTTCATAAGAGGAACAACTTTTGTAGTGGTCATTTGTTATGTTGTCATAGAATGATATCCCCTGACCTTTGACACCCAAGGGGGTCACTTCCTGTGGAACAAAAACAAAATTGAACTGTGCCGGAACCTTATGAACACATCCCCGAAAACAAATTTGAGATGTATTTCGTGGTTCCTGAGATTTACGTGTGCTTCGGACGGACAGACAGAACGAAAACATAAAGTAGTTGACACTACTTAATAAACCGTTGCAAACGCAGACGACCAAGTAGCGTTTCGTAATTATTATAGTCGATTTCTCGATAGGCATATAGGTGTGGTGTCAAATGTCTTCAGTATGATTATCGCTTTTTGCCTCATGAAAGGAAATTACAGAAAAATTTGATTTTTTGGTCTGGGGTAATTAGGGGGTCACAGTATTGAGCAGGTGGGGCCAGGGGTCAACTGAGTCATCAATTTTTGTTTTATGCAAAGCTAGAACGTAACCTAAGAATCAGATTTTTTGGTTTGGAGTCATTAAGGGGTTCATAGGTTTGAGGAGGCGGTGTCAAGGGTCACCTGGTCCTTCGAAAATATCAATTTTTTTTCACCCAAACCTAAATCCGATTTTTCTGTATTTGGAGTCACTTAAGGTGATGGGTCACACTCCCATGACCCATTTTCGAACTTGACCTCACTCTTGACACCTATAAGATTATCCCGCAAACAAATTTGTAAAACGTCAACACGTTCGGGAGCTATGACACTAACAGACAGACTGACGGACAGACTTCCATACTGTAGCTAAAATACTACTTAAGAAAACAGTGCAAATTTTAAACAGGTCTAACTTCAATTTAACTAAAAACATTGTTTTAATTGTTTCAAAATAAAGATTAAGTATTTATGGCTGTCAAGTTACCGCCTCATCACCGTCAAGTTTCCGCCCTTTTCACGAACCTCATATTAACGTTAAAATATAGAAAAGAGTCAAATTACCACTTAAGGACTCAATTGATGTTAAAACACATAAGCGGTAACTTGACACATCAACATATCCTAGCCTTTTGAATATAATTTTTAACCAACTAATTACAATCTTTGCAATATATGAGAAATGAAGCAATAACAGAAAAACGTAAAATTTAAAAGCAAATAAACTATAAAATAATATGCAATAAGAGCAAAATTTAGTTGAAACTTGAATTTGAAAAATAATATTTGTGTAATATTTGTTAGACGACTACACATCCAAAGTTGGGAAATTGTGACAAGGATTTTCTAATTTTGGTAATATTTCAGCAGTGGTGACCAATTATAATAACCTGAAGATAATCAAACGCCTAACGGAATTACCATAATTCTTTGCAAATCAACCTTTCTCTATATTGCAACGTAGCAGGTTAGAGTAAAGGATGCTTTTTGAAAAATGAAATGTTAATCACCTGATACCGTGGTCGCAGTCTACTATCCAAGACTTGAAACATCCAACTTCTCACTGCATCGACTTCGATGCTGTCGAAGAGTTTCATCACTTGTAGGTAATACATGTCCTTGTGTTTCCCAAGTTTAGCAGACTCCAGCAAGGTTGGTGTTGTTTTTGGCAGTTTCTCCGCCAATTCTTTGGCGATTTCGTTAAGTTCCTATGTGAATTTTCATAATCTCAATTTTATGTGGTATTACACGTTTACATACATAGTTCCAATGTTAATATTAAATTGTGAGATTTTTCATTGCCACCTACAAATTCCCCAATTAGTGAATTGATTATGATAAGGAAGTTTTGAGGACTATGTAAGAACTTAATTTATTGCAGCTGTGGCTACTATAAAACCGATTTCCGATGACCCCTGGGTGCCACACATGCAGCTTGATATATACACTTAAGAGAGCAAAGAATACTCTGATGCGAAACATCTGAATAAGAATAGCAATTCAGCTGGATTTGCAAATTAGAGCATCATTGCGCTCAAGAGGAGAATCAGAATTATTATCTTGTCATCAAAAACTGGTTACAGACACGTGCTTGTATTTAGTAACACTTAATTTCTGTTTCATGAAATGGTCATATTATCTTACTCTTAAAATGTAGGGAAACTGATTTTTTTAGGCTAATTCAGTTGCTCTAAATGAACGTAACTACTAAGTAAGGTTTTTGTACTAGTACAGACAAATTCGGCAAATACTTTTATTATAACTTTTAACTTTAAGCAAAAGTAAACAAAAAACTACGAAACTTGTATTTTTAGATTGTAATTGACTTCAGTTGGGCCAATCGAAGTATCATAACTATTTTTTTTGTGCAAAACAAGAAAGCACATGAAAATCTAATTTTTTGGTTTGGGAGTCATAAAAGTGAAGGGGAATGGTAAGGGGTAACCTTCGTCATTATTATCATAATAGCTTTTTTTTTCGATTCAAAACTAGCCCAAACATGATAAAACCCGATTTTTTTTTGATACGTAAGTAAAGACATGAATGGGAAAAATAACTATTCTCTTTTGCAAAACTGGAAGATATTGTAAAGCCCAAGAAGTCGACAACCCCTTGGACGCGACAGTAGGTTAAGTAGTAGTTGTTTGCACACAAATTTGCAGACATGTGTCTGCCTAGTTTTGTCCTTATCAGTTAGTCATGTTAGTCAGTCGTAGAGTTCAGTGGTATGTTCGACCTTGTCCTTGTGACCACTGCTATAAATAGCAGTGGCCGTGTAGCTAGTCTTGGTCAGTCGTCAGTCGTCCGTGGTCTAGTCTAGACCTCTGGCCCATGGCCATGTCACGCGTCGCCCCACCTTGACCTTTGTCGACCCCACCCTAGTCTTAGAGTCGTGCAAATAAAGTTATTTGCCCTTGTCATTTCGTCGTTTGTCTTGTCCAGCGTTCATTGCCGAGCAAGTTGTCGCGTCGACTCTGCCAGTTGAGCGCACCACCCACAGTACAGTCGACCCCGCCGAGAGTTCACGGTGGCACAGGAAGTGCCCGTGACAATATACAAAAAATTGTGTGTTTGGTGGATAAGGATTCATAACAAACTGTCAGAGTTTCAATATTTTAACTTTTAATTTTATGCAAAACTAATATGATACCCATAGAACTTACTTTTCGATATTAGGAGTAATGGCGCTTTCAGACGGACAGAGGGACAGACGAGCATTTTAATAGGAGTAGATAATAGGAAAATTAGTAATAGTTGCATTTTCCCCATACCATTACTGAATCTTGAAATCGTTACATTTAAGTTATTAAAAGGAAATGATCCGTTGAATAGAAAATAATACTCTCATAGAAAATGCTTTCACTTTTGTTTTACTGAAGCGTCAAGGGTTTACTTGCGAAATGATTTAAAAAAACATCTTTCAATTTACTGTACAACAAATATTGTAAGCTATACCAAACATTAATAAACAAAAGGATTAAGCTGAGAATGTGTTGAATCTTTCTCCTTGCACTCTTTCTATTAGATTTTTACACAAGATGTTTTGTTAATTGAATAATTCAAACTGTGTATTTATTGCCGAGAAGTTGTAACTGGCACTTTATTTTTTTTTACAGAAGTGTAAGTTGACTATAAAAGGAAACCAGAGCCAAATTATTGAATTTTGATGGCTTTTGAGGATTGGCTACAAAAGCATTAGAAATTACAAGTAGGTGAACCTTACCATGCTAGCAAATGCATTTGTGTAAATTTTTCTAAATTCTTCTACTCCTGGAGTTAGAAACCGTTCCATTACTTTAAGCGAACAATCAGATACACCAATATTGAACAATAGAATAAGACCAATGGTTTTGATGAACCTCATTGTTCTAATCGGGCTTATTAGAATTTTTCACTTAAATTCCTTGCTAGAATTCTGAGTCTGTCAGGCACAAATTCTGGATCTGAACTGAATAATCTCTGAAAGTGCAAATCATTTCAAGGCAGAATTGTTTATTCAGATGGTTGTCTCACCATGAGCCCCTCCAGCCGCTTGGAAATTGAAAATGCATGAAATGTAAACTGGATTAGACCCACCAGATGAAAACTGGCGGGGCAGAGAAATAGGAAAAGTATAAAATCTAAAGGCAATTAACCTCACCAGAGGCGAACTGGTGAGGCAGAGAAATTGGCGCAGTATGAACTTGAAATACACTTAGCCCCACCAGAGGGAAACTGGTGGTGCATAGGAATAAAGGTATGGAATCAATACACAATTAGTCCCACCAGAGAGTAGCGAGTGGGCCATAGGAATAGGAAAGGTATACGAAATTGAATCACAATTAGCCCCACCAGCGGCAAACGGGTGGTGTATGAGAATAGGAAAATTATGAATTCTAAATTACCCCACCAAAGCATAATGACAAATAAAGTTTTGGACTAAAAAAAACTAGGACCTCTAGCTAGCTGGTGGATAGCTAACGAGCTTTTCGACAGATTTGTACAACACACATTTGTACTTTTCAAAATCACATCTACTGAAACTTAAAATTGTAATTAAAAGGCTACATTTCAACAACGTGTTAGAAATGTATGAATCAAATTCCTAATTGTTTAAAACATAACTCTGACGCAAATCGCAGAATCGCGTTATATATTCTTCCCTCTATCTTTTGAATTTCATTGCCTCTCTATCCTCACGTTTCCTGCCAAATAATACTTGAAAAAGTAAATACTTTTGCAAAGCAAATAGAAATAAGATTGGTTTGGCTAAATGCACCGCAAATTTTAGGAAAAATACCATAAGCTTAATTGCTCTAGATAATAAGGCAAATATTTGGCAGTTTTAGTTACCAATTATCTGGAATCCAAGTTAAAGTGTCAAACAGCAACTGCCTAAATAATGGTTAATGTTGCCTGTTTAATATAAGAAACTGAAATATGGGTAAAAGAAAAAAAAACGATTGAAATGTTTCGATGAGCCGAATATTATCATTGTGGTCATAATGTATATTATATTACAAATAATATTTCTGATTAGATTTTGATAATCCGATTTATAGTAGTTGATTCAAGTAAAAAAAAAACTTAATATTTAAGTATAGGTCAAGACGCATTCTTGACGACACTTATATTTTGTGCAGATTGAAACTCGGACAAAGCAAAAACAAGAATTTGTCTGTTTCACAATAGTGAAATTTATTTTTAGCACTAATTTAAGACATTGAAATTAACATACGCTAACAGACTAGTTCGTAACCTAATACTTATCAATTATAATTAATTAGCTATTTAGTACACTTGCTTTTTCTTCAAATCTGCACACGGAGCTTCGATTGAGTTTCATACACATTTTAAAGAAATTTTTCGTCTATGCTGATTAAATTGTTAGCCGTTTTGACAAGAATTTAGGTTATTTGTTTAACTTTTTATTTAATTAATTATTTGTAAATCAACTTTATTGGGTTCCTAAATGTTTTGTAAATGATTTCTGGCAATGACGTGTATGGAAATAAAGCTGATAAAAAAAGAATCAAAATACACGAAACTCAAAAAATATTGTGAAACACAACACAGTTCCCCCATTTTACTAATGTTAGTACATGCATTGCAATATTTGGTACACTATGCAAATTGCAAAACATTACTTTTAAGTTTTTACGTCAGCGATGAGATATAGAATGCACTCCTGAAGCAAGTTAGTTGTTTTCATTACTTGGCGTTAGCGTGTCGGAAATGTACGCTAAAATAACTAAACGTTTTTTGCAGAGATCACTAAAGTCGAAATCTACAATTTACATCTGCCTGAAACCCCTTTAGGTCTCTTTTGTGTAATATGTTGCTAAGAGCATCTACATTCTACAAATCTCAATTTCGACTTTGCGATGCTACAAAACCCCTCCATCAGCGCCACTGCAACATATGTTCAAATCGCCTTTTCTATGCCACTTCCTATTATTAACATTGAAGTATTCCCAGGGTCAGGCAGCTTTACAATCTAAAAACCAAATTCGAATTGGGCTAGAATAATAATTACAGTGAAAGAAGTCCTTCTTTCCCTGCACGGTAGATAAATGCAAAAGAATTCCAAAAAAATTGAATCAAAATCATTCAATCATTGATCATCAAATACATTAAAGAGATTCATTTTCAGAGAGAGTCACTACAGGACATCATGAGTTGATTGTCGAGAGCACCTTATTAATCAAAAGAGAATACGGCAGTTTGCATGAAGAAGAATTATTTCTCCTATTTTACATTATTTCTATTTAATTAGGCTAATGTCAGTCAAGTAACGGCAGTTTCGTGTATTTTTAAGTGATTTTTAGAGTCACATACAAATGCCCCTTTGCAGCATCTATCTTGAGCTGTTGATGTTTGATGGAGAAATAATCTCTAATCATCTTTTTGGCGAGCTCATTTTCATGATTCTATGTAAAGTGACCTAAAACACTGAAACCTCAAATAGAAGGAGTTAAAATAATTAAAGTTAACAATCCTAATCAAATAAAAATTTGAAGCATAATTTAACTAAACCGAACCTAAAGATCTCAATATGCATAATATAAACTTAACCAAATATTTATGCAAATATACGTTAATTAATTAATGGAAAGCATTCGAAATCAACCTTAGCAAAAAATTGAAGTTTAAAACCTAAGATGATGTTTGTCTAAAAAGATACATTTATAGATGTTTAAGGTTAATTGATATTTATTTATTTTATTATTATTGTAATAGGAGGTTTTTTAGTATTTTGTACTAAAATGCTATTAAGGGAAAACTAATTCCTTATTTACCTCATCAAACTTTATATTCAAGAAGTTCAGCAATTAGCAATCATCAATCAGCAATTAGGTTTATGAATTTAGCACTTTTATTTACATTATTTTCTATTAATTTTTAATTTATTTTTTTCTAAGCAACATCAAGTCAAAATCTAATAAGTTTGGATTTTTAATCTTAATTTCCGTTGATGCCAAACGCATTTTTTCTTAGTAATTACAAATACGTAAAATCTATTAACGTAAATTTTATACACATTTTTATTACAACTTAATGAGGACGGATAATTTTTTACCTTTAATTAAACATTCTTTTTCCTTCATTCTTATTGTTTTTGAAATCTCACTTTGCGCTGAGACGCTATTTTAACTCACCCTCTGGCGCCAATGTTTTTATTTTAAATTAAGATCGGAGGGAAACCGGGCTTTGTCCTCACTTGCTTCTGAGAACAAAAGAGCACAACTGTGTATTTTAAATATCTTCTTTTCTAATTGCAAAGTTAATTAACTAATTACAATTTGACAATTAGTTAATTGTTGAGGATTGTCTCCTGCAAGGATTAGCAGAGCCTTCTACTACGCTCCTGCACATCCGTCTAAGAACAAAGGTAATTGACTTTTGTGCTTTGTAAACATGTGTAGTGTAATTAGGGTTGAATTGAATGTTAATTGGTTATAGTTAATCATGTCTGGATTTGATTACAACACCGTCTTCACCTCCAAGCCCCTCCCAGTGAACAAGGATGACGATGACATGGACGTGGACATGGACCAGCAGCAGGGGCAGGAGGACCAAGTGGACCATGAGTTGTCCACCAAGGAGTTCAAGGAGTTCATTCGGTCATACCAAGAGGGGGACTTCAACTACAAGTACAGGTAAGGCGTCAATTAACTTTAATTAACCTCCCAATTAACCAATTACACAACTTTACAAATCATGCTTTTCAAAACGCTGATTCTAAACCGTGAAACCGTTAATGTTCTGACCGAGGGAACTGCTACTGACAATGGTTTGCAAACTTAGAAATGAAGTCTCTTTGCCCGTTGAAATTTGTTCTAAATTTTAAAACACATTTTTAGAACAAGTTATTCTGTGTTCGTTCAAACAGATCGATGCTGCGGACGAACTACAACATTGGGCAGTACTGGCTCGAGGTGAATCTCCAGGATCTGAATCGCTTCAACGAAGATCTCTACCAGAAGATCAACGACAAGCCGTCAGAGTACCTTCCACTCGTAAGTCAACCGGTGCTGTAACCGTGGCAACCAATCTATAAATGTTAACTTTCAATGATTTACTAATTCACTAACTAATTAACTTAAGTTGATTAACTCATTGGCTATTTCTTAGTTTGAGGATGCAGCGCGTGAAGTTGCCGATGAGGTGACGTTTCCTCGTAGTGAAGAGCAAAAGGTCATGAAGGACATTCAGGTCATGTTCACATCAACTGCAAACACACTGGAGTTTAGAGAGCTCAAGGTAAGGTCAACCAGCTGTTTGAAACCTACCGCTTCCAAAAAAATTTTTTTTTACCATTTTAATTATGGTTTTAATTAGCTCATTATTTAAATGATTTTTAATTAGTTGTTAACAGTTTTTGTGTTAATGATTTCAGCTGTTCTACTTTCTGTGCAAATCAATTTGCCTTTTTGTCAAAACAACTTTCTGAAAATGAGAGTTTACAAGTCACTAACAATAAGTTGTAGAACTTGATATGTTTAATTGTAATTACAATTATGTGTAATTGAAAATTATAATTATGTGTAATTGCAAATTGTAATTATTTGTAATTGCAGTCTGACTCCATGACCAAACTGGTCAAGATCTCTGGGATCGTGCTTACTGTGAGTTCAGTGCGATCCAAGGCTGAAAGCATCTCGATCATGTGTCGGAGCTGCCGCTCTTCGGCAATTCAAATCAAGCTGAAGCCAGGCATGGAGGGTGGCCAGCTACCGCGAAAATGCGAAACTAATGTGTAATTAAATAATTAATAATTTAATTACTAATTAATCAGGCAATTCACAACTAATTAAGAATCAAATTTAGCTTTAATGGTTCCACGTTTTATACTGTAGCGGTGTTCAGTCTGGCGACGTAAAGTGCCCTCTCGACCCCTACTTCATCCTAGCAGACAAGTGCAAGTGCGCTGATTTCCAGATGCTCAAGCTCCAGGAGTCTCCAGAGTCTGTTCCCTCTGGAGAAATGCCACGACACATGTCCCTTTACGTTGACAGGTTTAGTAAACACATTTTCTAAACATAAACAAGTCTTAAACTTAGTTTGTTTAAACAGGAAACAAACTTGAAAATAACTGTTTTGTTTGTTTCCTTTAGGTTTCTGTGCGAGAGAGCAGTTCCCGGAAATCGCGTCACGGTCATTGGTATCTACTCTATTAAAAAGGCCTCTCAATCAAAGGTGAGCATTTCGAAATTCTAATAAAAAAAAGGTTGTTTTTTGAAATTTTTGAAACAACAAATTTTTCTATAAGGAAATAACAAAAAAAAACAGGAAACAATATGATGGTTCCAGTAGAAAAGTGGGTGTATTTTTTCTATTTTGCAAAATTTCAAACAAAAAAGTTATTATTTTCAAAGTTTTCATTCAGCGATGTAGTAAGATTTTGTTAATTTTAGTAATTTAGAGAAGAAATTCAACTTCTTTTTTTTTTAGAAAACTTCGCAGAACAAGGTTGCTGTGGGTGTACGCTTCCCCTATGTCCGCGTCCTCGGCATACAGATGGACATGGACGGTTCGGGACGGACGAGTCACGTGACCTACACCTCGGAAGAGGAGGAGGCCTTCCGGAAGCTGGCGGCGAGTTCCGACTGCTATGAACGCATCGCACGATCCATCGCACCCAGCATCTATGGAGCACAGGACATCAAGAAGGCCATTGCTTGCCTCCTCTTCTCTGGTACGTTTTTAAAAATGTAAAAAAAAGTGTTCCAAAAGTTAAAATGTTTCATGTTTCTTGTTCTGAAACTTCAAGGATCCCGAAAGCGCATGCCTGACGGCCTCACGCGCCGTGGCGACATCAACGTTCTCTTGCTAGGCGACCCTGGAACGGCCAAGTCACAACTGCTCAAATTCGTCGAGAAAGTTGCGCCAATCGCTGTTTACACTTCTGGAAAAGGCTCCTCGGCCGCTGGTCTCACGGCCTCTGTCAACAGAGACCCTACCACGGTGCGAAGTCGTTTTTTAAAACATACTTTTTTAAATTGTACGTTTTTTTAAAAAGATTTTAGAATGTGCTCTTTGAAAGTTAAAATTAATTTTAAGTCAAGAAATGATTTTTTTTTTCAATTTAATTCTTAAATTTCGTTTTTAAATTTCAAGCTTGGGTTTTTCAATTTAATTTTTTATATTTGGTTTTTAAATGCAAATTGAAGTTTTTCACATGAAGTTTTTGAAACATTTTTTAAATAGGTGCTTTTTTAATTCGTTTTTTACATTTTTTTTTAGAAAAACTTTTACATGGAGGGCGGAGCCATGGTACTTGCTGACGGAGGCGTGGTTTGCATTGACGAATTTGACAAGATGAGAGAAGATGATCGTGTGGCGATTCACGAGGCAATGGAACAACAAACCATTTCAATTGCAAAGGTACGTGCACTGTGGATTTTTGATGTAACATTAATGTAGAACATATTATACATTTTTACATTAATGTTCCTTGCATTGCGCTGATTAGGCTGGAATCACAACTACGCTGAATTCGCGCTGCGCCGTGTTTGCAGCGGCCAACTCGATCTTCGGTCGGTGGGACGAGACGAAAGGAGACGACAACATTGCGTTCATGCCCACCATCCTCTCTCGCTTCGACATGATCTTCATTGTGAAAGATGAACATTCTGATGCCAGGGACACGGTACGATTTTTTTAAATTTTAAAACAAGATTTTTTTTAAATTTTAGAACTAGGTTTTTAAAATTAGTTTTTCAAGAAAGCGGTTAGGTTTAGGTTAGGTTTAGGTTGTTTGAAATTCAAAAAGTTGTTTGAATGATGAGAGGCACATTTTAAGTTCGAGGGAGGTTCACTGCAGTGAAGCATTGCAGCTCCCTGTGAAATGTATGCCAAGTGCCCAGGGGCCATCTGACATTTAAAAAAAAATACTGATTTAAAAACATTTTTTTTGGAAGAATCATCATGCCTCAACATATGTTTGTACATTATTTTTCATGTTTACAGACGATGGCGAAGCACGTGATGCGTGTGCACATGGAGGCTCAGAAGTCTGGAGAGCAGCTGGAGGCTGAAGGAGAGTTGTCGCTTCTTTTCCTCAAGAAATATATTGCCTACTGTCGATCGTAAGTGTACAAACATTGTACATTCCATGTTCGTGTATTTACATTGTACAACGTAAAATAATGGTAATCATGTAATTTACATGATTCGAATTTGTATACATTAAACAAGAGTGAGAAAAGTCGGATAAAGTTTGTTTTACATGAAGTTAAACATATGTTGTGAGTGACACACATATGTTGTGTTTACATTAATGTATAACATTAACAGTAAAAAAAAATGTTATGGTATTTTTCAGTCGCTGTGGTCCCCGACTTTCAGAAGCGGCTTCAGAGAAGTTGCTCAATCGCTATGTGCTCATGCGGAGTGGGATCCATGAGCAGGAACTGGACGCTGACAAGAAGCATCCCATCTCCATCACAGTCAGGTAAACATATGTTGAGCTGAGCATGAACAAGTGCATACATACAGGAAAACCCCTGAAGTCCCTGGGGGGGTCCTCCCGAATTTTTGCCGAGGGGTGGTCCGGCTCCCGCCTAGATAATTAACGATAATTAACTTGAATTAAAAAAAAATTCAAGTGTGCCGAATAAATGTGTATTTTTAGAAAACGACATAATAGCGCCGTAGGCGCTAAAACTTTTGGATTTTGACATTTTTAAACTAGCGGAGACCTCTAAAATTGTTAAGAATTGTAGTATTAGCGCCGTAGGCGCTACAATTTTTGGATTTTGAAGCTCTGAAACCCACGGCGACCCCTAGATTGTTAAGAATTGTA
>VYYI01001489.1:0-19280 GCA_021029175.1 Bilobella aurantiaca
GTCAGTTTAAGCCAAAAAGGTTGGCTGGTCTTGTACCTGAATTGGTTTGGTACCTGAATTGGTTGGGTACCTAAATTAGTTAGGTACCTAAATTTGTACCAACCCAATCTGGCTTTTTACCGAATTGAATAGGAAGTGTAACTTACTTCAAGAAGACTGTCTCCCACGAGCGTCATGAGTAACTTGTGACCTTTGCGCTGCAGTACTCGGGAAGCGTTTTCGGCAGCGTACATGGCAGTGAAGTCGAACATGGCGACGTCGGGCTGTCCGTAGTGGTTGACCGCAAACTCCAGGCCCTCCAGCTGGTTCTCCGTGGAAAACAGCGCCGCTTCCGCAGCGTAGATCATCAGCTTCTCCTTGCTAATGTTCTCGTGTGCGAGGAGCTTGGCGGTGTCTCCCTGATCCTAAAAAGAAAAAATACAAGTTAAACGCGGGCGAATTCGCTGCAATGCCAAGATCAGATAAATCTCTGAATTTCCAAAATCAGATAAATCGCTGAATTTCCAAGAACAGAGAAATCGCCAAATTTCGAACAGTTAAATCGTCAAATTTTGAACATTTAAATCGCTAAATTTCCAAAGTCAGATGAATCACTGAACTTCCAAGATCTAGTTAATTCGCTATCGCTACCGCTGATTTTCAAGATCAGATAAATCGCTGAATTCCAAGATCAGATAAATCGCTGATTTTTAAGAACTGATAAGTTGACACGTACCTGGAGAAGGACCCCTTTGTTGAGAAGGCTCTGTTTTTTGGCTGTCATGACAAAGTAGTGCGTCTCGTCCTTGTAGTAGACGATGTTCTCGAGGTCAATGCCCGTGGCCTCGTTGAGGTCCTGGAAGAACTTCTGGTTAAAGATGTAGGAAACGCCGCTGATCTCCTTCACTCTCGCCTCACTCTCACTCCGCCTGATTTAAAGCTTCAATTAAATCGCTGGTCGAAATCAATTGATCTAAATCTCAATACCTGTTGATGAAGTTGACGGTGATGGCAATCGCTAATTTGGCTCGCAGCGCTTTTCTCCGGAACCCTTCCAGGGTATTCCGCCGTCCGTCGGCACCAATGAGACAGTCGAAGTGGTACTGGGCAACGGGGTGGTCGGCCGGTGTGGTGAGGGCCTTCCAGCCCTCTGCCTCACTCGGCTCCACCAACCCCTCGAACCCCACCCCCTCGTGCACCTCCACACCCAGAAGCAGCGCCACCTTGAGGAGGAGGCACTGGAGCTGCCGAATGGAGATATGGTCAATGGACCCCGCACAGAATTTCCCATAAAACTTCTTCGCACCGAGGCCCTTCAAGTCCGTGATGACAAAGGGCCAGAGGTGGAGGACGTTGTTGCGCGAGAAGCGATCGCGCTTCTCCATCAACACCACTTTGGCCCCAAGGAGCTGCGCTTCAATCGCTGTTCTTAGGCCGCATGGCCCTCCACCGATGATCAACACCTGTAACACAATCAATCATAGAAGTTCAGATGCTTTGACTTTTGACTTGTTTTTAAGAAAATGAATCCCTGGCTCTTTCATCCGAAAATTTTTACTGGGAAATCGTTCAGTTTGGGGCCAAACTGGGAAAATTTCCCAATTTGGTGATCCCGCAAAATCACAAAAACGACCCAGCGCTGATTTTCGCAGTTTCCAAAGCGGTGACCCAGTTTTGGCTACAAAAATTTCCCAGTACCCAGCAGGGTATCCTACCACCTACCTTTTCTTATCCTCGATAGTTTTAGGATAGATTCACCGAAAATATTAGACACTTACCCTACTCGATGAGCAGGCTTTGCCTCGGGCGTAGCAGTTGGCTGAAGCTCTCTTTTCAATCTTGGTCCAGAGACCTTGAGCCCTCCATGAGCAGAGTTTCTCCTGCAACAGGAAATATATAGGACGATTAATGCCTCAAATCAATCAATCAAAATCAATTGATCAAGTTGAGATTGAACTTTGACCCGTACTTTGAGACGAGGGTAGAACTGAGGGAAGTGCGTGGGCTTGAGTCGGAGGAGACTGCAGAGCTGCCTGTAGTGGAATATGATTCCCTTGAGTGTCGACGCATTGCAGAACTTGTCGAAGATGTCCGACGCCTCGGCAGACTCGGGTGACAGCACGAGGCGACGATCCATGTGTCCAGGTCAGGTACCCAATTTCAGTCTTCAGAAGAGTGACCTGAGGTCAATCGCTTGAAGCGATTAGCTTAAACTACCTCCTCCAGCCTTCGTCATCCCCTCATTCTCGTCACTTGAAATGAAGTCTTGTCCAACCCGGAAATGTCAACTTGTAACGCACAGTGCGACTAAGGTAAACGATTTGCACAAGGTAATTAGGAATGTTCCTGATTAATTACTCTTTCGAGTTACCTGTCACGATCACGGTAGTCAATTAAGTGGGCTCAATTACTTGTGCAGGAGCTCCTTCATGTGACCTGGAGAAATTGACAAGGAGTTTAAGATATTGACCTTTTGGATCTAAAGCAAACGATTCTTTTTTTTACCATGGTTTGACCAATGTACGCCTATGATTAAGTAATTAGTAAAATCAGCTGTTGAAGTGGTTGTTAGTAATTGAGTGGGTATTTAAGTGCTTAATTGGCAGTGCTAATTAGTGGTAATTAAGTAAGTGCGTAGCTTAGATTACCTTGATTACTCATATGTGTCGCTCCAATTTGATATTGAGTGAGTGGATTGGGCGGAAGGAGAAAGTGAAGCAATTTGAGAAGGGACCAATGTCCTTTAGCAGAGCGGCGCAACTCTGCCGCGCCTTGGGCGCAAATACGCCGCACCCTTTACACAAATTTTAACTAATCTCTTAACTAATTTAAACTCATAATTAGCTTAAAAGTCATTAAAATGCAGCGATCAAACACCCAAAAACTTCAATCCTTGTTGAATAGGGCATTGCCAATTGTCAAATAAATTAAATCATGCATTAAAATGCATTGACGTGAGCCAATCTAAGATTTCGATTCGACATATTATCTAAAGAACGATTTATTTACCATAGTAATCACCGTTATAAATTACCTGTGCGTGTGTACGGACTGCACTACAAAACTACGATTTACTGCAAAACTCATACCATACTAGCCCTGCGGCAGTTGGACAAATTTCTTAGGTCTTATTAACCGATTTGTCAGTTTTAGACTGACATGTAATGCTGAGTATTGATATCATTAAGAAATCGAAAAAAAATTGTGAAACTGACAAAAACATGAAAAAATTCCGGAATACTGGGAGCGGTGAGAAAGGAAGCTATTCCCAAAATAGAAAGAAAGTTGAAGTTGCATGGTTTCTCATCAGTGAAATTTCCAATTTCAACAGATTTTTTTTGTAAAGCTTGCTTTGCATTGCATTTTTGCTTTTTTGCTAAATGTGCCATTTTAATCCTTCACCTTGCGCCGTTTTGGTAGAGTTAAGAATAGGGGATATTGTTTGCCAAATTGAAAAGTAGACTGTTGAACGAGTCATGAAGACGCCGAACGGAAAATGTATAGAAATTAGTTAATTGTATTTATGTAAAGAAATTAAATTGAGTCATCAGTCTCTTTCTACAACCTGGGGCTTCCCAAGGCTGCACTGTAGGTTTTTGAGCTTTTAAATTACGGTGCCGCACCACTTCTACACAGCTCTGCTTCAGTGTCCAGTGAAAGTAAAAGTGGTGCTCCCTTCTGCGTGGGGCAATTTGTAAAGTGAAAGTCAATCTCCTCCAGATGAAATGCCCAAACGCTTTGGAATTTAATCCTCTAATTTAAATTATGATAAATTAAATAATATTTTAAGTTCAAATATTTTAATTTGAAATTATGTTATGAATGAAATTAAATTATTGTAAAATAGTAACCAGCATGCTATGTATGAATATGCAAATTATTCCTTGCATGTCAAGGGCGAGCGATTTTTTAGAATTGAATCGCTAATTTCACGTGACCCCTTATTCTCGATTTACTGTTTTATTCATGAGGCGGGGAAATGAGTCTGTTGGAAAATTTGGAGAAGCGTCGTTGTGAATGTGGTGAAAGTGTTTGAGGCGTTTAATGAGTTTTGAGGGCCCTTTGTTGCGACCCTTTGATCCAGACCCTTCAACTCAAATCGATGACCCTTCAACTCGAGTCCATGACCCCAAAGGGACAAATAAGTCTTTCATCTACATAAACCCGGACTTTTATTGAGGAGATTCTGTCGACTAGAAAGTGATTTGAAATGGGTATTTGAAGAGAGCGAAGCGTAGACAGAGAGGGAAGTGGGCTTTGGCATCTGGAGAAAGTGAAGGAGTCCCTTAGACATTATTGACACAAGTTACAACCTAGCGAAGCCTCATCTCCTTAAGGGCCTGGTCACGTGGCGTTTCTTAGGAAGAGGCCTCAAGGCCCCTGTTCCAAGGGTCCCTCTTCCCAAGTCCAAACGAAAACTGCTTCGACTTCTTCCTCTGCGGCTCCTCTTCCTCCACCTCAAAGTCCTCCCCGCCACGCTTCCCCAACCCGAACGAGTACATCTTCGACCGCCTCTCTTGCCTGCAATTAACAGTAACTCAAATCAACTTACTGCAATGTAAATTCCAGATTTCGAATTTTTTGTTTGCATGATTCATGCAAATGTAATCATGCATGCATGATTGACGCATGCATTCACGATTGGCGCATGCATACATGATTGACACATGCATTCAAGATTGGCGCTCACGTGCATATTCGGCACATAGATGCATGATTGAACATAATTATTGGCGCATGCGTGCATGATTGACACTTGTATTCAAGATTGGCGCATGCGTGCATGATCTGCACATAGATGCCTGATTGAACACAATTGGCGCATGCGTGCATGATCGGCACATAGATGCTTGATTGAACACAATTAGCGCATGCGTGCATAATCGGCACATAGATGCATGATTGGACACAATTGGCGCATGCGTGCATGATCGGCATATAGATGCATGATTCAACATAATTGGCACATGCGTGCATGATTTTTCGCATGCGTGCATGTTTGGCACAGAGATGCAGGATTGAAACATCTTATGATTATAAAATGCACGATTTGCAAATGCATGCGTGATTGGCACATGCATGCATGATTGGCGGCTCAATTGTTATTACTTGACCCCTTACTTGTAAGCAGGTGAGAATGAGGAAGAGGCCGAGTTCTTCCAGGCGTCTTCCAGCCGCTTCCCAAGACCGAATCCGTAGGTTCTACTCCGCTTCCCCAGGCCGAAATTGTAGGGATTCCCTGGAACGCGCTTCTCGAGTTCATTGTAGAAGTGAGCCACCGGAGACGCTGCCCCGCCAAAGGCGTCTTCGCTGGACGCATCTCCCCCAGCCCCGAGTCCCCGCCGCCAGTAGTCGTACGCTGAGTCCACACGCCCCGTGCTGGGCGCGTAGGAGAAGAAGCGGCGCACAGCTTCGGAGTCATCAGATGGCGCAGAACTCATCCATCCATAAGTACCCACCACCGACAGGAGGAGAAGTTGCGAACCCAGGGTCCACTGCATTCTAAACCACAAATTCAAGGGTTCGAATTCAATTTTAAGGTTAATTAAGGGTTAAGCTCATTTGTTGCCTTTGGGAACAAATGCAAAATCACAGGGTTAAGATCGGGTTCTGTTTCTAATGAATACGGTGCCAATGAAGGTGGCAGTGGTTCGCTCACCTGTTGAGCGCCTGCTTTCCCCGTGACTTTCTCCAGGAGAAAGTGGCTCTTAAGGGGTAAAAATCATTTTGGCAACTTCACGGAAGTGGAGCCATGACTTTGCAGCCACAATCCTTTTATCCACACAACACCTCAATCAAACCCCCCTTTCCTCTACACAACTCAGGGGACTTTCACTCTGCTTTCACTTTCTTCGGGGGCTCATTAGGCTCTTTGAATGGAAATCATCCATCCTCCGCGCACAACTCCACATTATTCCAAGACGTATGTAGGGGAGTGGGCAATTTATAAGAGGGATCCACTGGCGTCAGGAAGAGAAAGTTTGACTCCCTTTGTCAATCCGACTCCCAAAGCGAATTAAGCAGAAAAGAAAAGAGAAAGTTTGGGACACGTCCAGAGAAACCTCCATTCAAATCACATCTCCCAAAAATTTACAGCATCCCTATTCTTCCCTCCCAAACCCTTTGTCATCCTGCGTCACGAAAAACTTTTGACTTTGGGCCAAGGACCCCTCCCAAATCCCACTTAATCCCACCAACACTAATTTCTCGAATGATTTCCAGGGAGCGGCCCTTCTATTTGTTCAATTTTCTATTCGTCCCAAGCTCCCAAAGCTCCCAAGCCTCCCAGCTCTCATTTTAAACTTTCTGCCCATTTTCCTGTCCCCGTCAGCTTCAAGTGGGTCGGCGGGATTTTTGAAATTACGAAATTTTGAATTGTGCTGATTCAGGACTTATGACAGACAATGCTGCGGAGAGATGAAGAAAGCTTTAGGAAATGAGAGTGAAAGCTGTTTGAATGTGAGTAAAGAATGTGGAAGTGAAAGTGGGGGCGGTGTGGCAAGGGGGTTTTTGCAAAGTTTGAAGGGCTCATAAGAATAAAGTCGCCGATTGTATTCGACGCACGGTCTGCGGACAAAGCAGGGGCCCTTGTTCTCCGGGAGATTGACGTAAGGGCCTCTTTGGGGCGGGGGTGGTTGAATGGGGAGGGGAGGGCTGTAAAGGGCAGAATACAAATGGACCTACTTTCCCTCGGATTTCATCTGTCATAACTAAAGGACTTCGTGTAAGCCTTCACTAGTCAAAATCCGCTTATGAGTGGCAAGGGGGTTTTTGCAAAGTTTGAAGGGCTCATAAGAATAAAGTCGCCGATTGTATTCGACGCACGGTCTGCGGACAAAGCAGGGGCCCTTGTTCTCTGGGAGATTGACGTAAGGGCCTCTTTGGGGGCGGGGGTGGTTGAGGGGGGAGGGGAGGACTGTAAAGGGCAGAATACAAATGGACCTACTTTCCCTCGGATTTCATCTGTCATAACTAAAGGACTTCGTGTAAGCCTTCACTAGTCAAAATCCGCTTATGAAATCCTGTTGGAGAAAGTCCTTGTGGCTACTTTCACCCATTCAATTCCTACTTTCAATTCACCGCCCTTCTTCAACGGCAAAAGCATTGACTCCATTTCCAAATTGTTTATTCTCTCCATCAGCGTCAAACGTCCGAAGAGCAATCATCCCTCTTCACCCTTTCATTGTAAGGAATATAAGGGAATTTTTCTCAAAAAAAAAATTCTCGTCAATTTTTCTCCGAAAAAAAAAATTCTCGTCAATTTTTCTGAGAAAAGAAATTCTCGGGAATTTTTCTGAGAAAAGAAATTCTCGGGAATTTTTCTGAAAAATAAAAATTCTCGAGAATTTTTCTTCAAAATAAGTCTTGGAAATGTCTCTAAAAACAATTCTCAGAAATTTTTTTCAGTAAAAAATTCTCGAAATTTTTTCGATCTTTCTCCGAAATTTTTCGGAGTTGGCTTCTCCACGATTGGATTTCCTGTTCATCTCGGCTAAAATCCACATTCCGCAGAAACTTACTTTCTCTTTTCTTCCCAAACTTTACATCTTTGGTCAAATGCCGTTGACGCAAGTGGAGCTGCCCCAAACATAATGTTTTACAAAATCACTTTCTCTTTCACTTTCAAGAGTTTTAACTGTCTAATAATGTAAGCACAAGCTGTTGTAATAATGCGGAATGTGGAGATTCATATGAAAGTGAAAGCTGTGTTATGGAGAGAGAAAGTGTGGGATTAAGTCGCTTGGTGGAAATTCCAGAATTGTTTTGGATTAGTTTTCCAGATGCATAAATCTCGGGAGGCGGAAGAGAAAGTCCTTTTGAATTCATTTGTTGGGCAGAAGGCGTTAAAAGGCTTTAAATCCTAATCCGCCCTGAACATAGCTCGAAACAGTCTCCATAAACATTTCCATCATCTTCCCCACTTTCTTTTCTGGAGAAAGTGCTAAGCTCCTCTCATGAGAATTCCCTCCTTAACTGTCTTCAACTCCATTTGAGACTGTATGTAAATTAATTTAGATTCCAATTTCCAAGGACTATGCGGATTTGGAAATGGTAATGAACCAGTGTCAGATTTCACTTTCAAAGCCCAATCATCCCAAATGACTCGAATTAAATGAGACTCAAATCCACTTACACTTTCAATCTACAAAATACACAGGGAATCTTTCGAATCCCCCATCAAATTCCCTCCTTGATCCCCACTCATTCAAACCCATTAAACCTCACAAACATTTGTGCATATTCGATATCTCACCTAATCCAAATTACTCTCTTTAGTAAGATTATACTGCACTCTGTCTTGCTCTGGGGTCATTTCGTGGGAGCTCGCATGCAAAATGAAGATTTTGTTATGTAAAAAGATTTCCTCATGCAAAATGAGAGAATTTTTAATGCAAAATAGGAGAATTTTGCATGCAGAAAAAGACAATTTTATTATCAAAAGAGATTTTTCATGCAAAAAGAGACATTTTTATTCAAAAGAGAGATTTTTTAAAACGAGAAATTGTTTTCATGCAAAATGAGAGAATTTTTCATGCAAAAGAATTTGTTCTCACGCAAAATATAAGAATGTTTTTTGCAAAAGTGATAATGTTCCATTCATGCTCTCTGCTCGAAAATGGGGAATTTTTTATGCGAAAAAATCTGGCAATGCGCAAAATGGGGAATTTTGCATGAAAAATAGAGAAATCGGCATACAGAATGTATAATTTCGAATGCAAAAACGAGAATTTTTCATGAAGAAAATCATTTCGTTCCGGATTCCTTGCACTAATATATTATGCAGCCCCGGGTGAAAGTACGTCTATACATGGTTGCAGTACCTTAAAATGTAAAAGTGGTTGAGCAGTTGCTCATCAATTGGTGTAATTGCTTTTAAAGTTTTAAAACAAGTGGTTTGATGAAGGAGCCGGTGAAAGTGGAGAAAGTTCTCTAAAAACTTTGTGACATGGACATGCGATTAGGGAGTCTTAAATTATTAAAATAGCACGAGAAGGGCCGCGTGCCTATGCAAATTCTCGTCACTTTTATCTCCGCCCACAAACTGTCGTCTGAATTTCCAAGTGAGAGGCCCTTTGTTCTTTGTGACAGTGAAAGTGGACACTGCTTTCACCTCGTCCATTAGTGATCAAAGAGGCAGGGACCTCTGTCCACTGACCACACTGTCACTTCCAATGACCCCTCCACTGACGCCTAATTGGACTCAAGGGACGGGCCCTTCCAAGGGGACTCATCCCTCACCGCCCCCGAAACTCCCCAGCCACCGACGAAGGGCGACAGATGGAAATTGGATTTGTGTCTTGGGAATGATTGGAAGCTTTCTCCCATTCAACACTTGTCAAAACTTACTTTCACTTCCTGGAGAACTCCCAAACCACCTTATCTCCTCAACGACCAGATAAAGCACGTCCTCCAACTTCCAATATGCCCCTGATATCCGCTTACAAGGGCCTACAAGAGCCCTTTGAAACGAGATAGCCCTTGGCAGCGTAGGCAAAGGACGACTGAGGAGAAAGCGATTAGCACGAACTTAACTTTGGGGCTTTTCTTTGTGAAGTTGGAGTGAAAGCAGAAACCCTGAGTGAAAGCCGCGTTAAAGTCAATGAGAGAGGGTGTGGTCATCTGCTAAATTTCAAATTTTAGCAGCCATCTTTTTCTTCCCTCCAAATTCGAAATTGAAAACTCGAAAACTAGATTTATTTAAGAAAATTCTTAAAACTTCCTTTAAAAAAAAAGTTTCTTTTTCTTGAAATTTTGAAAATTCTGGAGCTAGAAGATGATGAGACGGTACCTGTCCGAAGTTTTTGTGGGAAGTCAGGAAGAGAAAGTGGGATTTGAATAAGCTTTGTGACGCCCGACTTGGTTTCAATTAAGTGCTCCCTACCCTTTTTGAAGTGAATGAAGTTGATTTTGAAGTTTTCTCCTAATCTCGAGGGGACTTATTTCCGAGTTGAAAGGGAAGATGCGGACTTTTGATAATAAAGTCAACTTGTGCTGGCGGCAGGAGAAAGCAGGAGAAAGTCGCTTTCTCCTAAAATATGTACTTTCTTCCTCCGACACATAGGCACGCTCTATCGAAATGATCTTGTAAAGCAATGGGGCCCAAATTGAGATCACCAATTACTCCCACACGAGATAATGACGAAGGGCCTCCCTGCTCAGTCAGTTGAAGGCTCCTCCGTCTAATGACTTGAATTTAATTAAGGGACTTGAGAATGCCTGGGTGGTAATTAGCTCCAATTCATGCCAATCAAAGTCCCCTTCCCTCTCCAGGCACTCCTCCTCAATTTAAAGGGCTCCCTCAGGCAGCCTTAAGGAATTAGCGCTCCGAGACGAGAAGGCAGAGGAGAAAGCACAACTCAACTGTTGCTTCATGAGTCAGCATTTACTCAAAAAACTCACTCAACCTTAACACAAGCAATGCCTCTCTCCAGTGAGACAACTGCCTTTCAAAATGAGCAACTTCTCTAAAATGAGCAACTTCTCAAAAACGAGCAACTTCTCTAAAATGAGCAACTTCTCGAAACAATCGGAAAATATCTCTTTTTTAGCTATTTTTTTTAAATTCAATAAAGGATTCTTGAATTTAAGTTATTACGATTAATTTGCGTTATTGATAACTTGAGAGAGATTGGAGTTCAAGTGAGAACTTTCTTCTGAGAGTGTGTTCACCTAAGTTGGAGCGTCACTTTCTCCTGGGTGAAAGTCCGTATCCATGGAAACGGTCCATGTAATGAAGAGGGAAAGTAAGTAAATTAATTTGTAACTCAAACAACAACTTTCTAATTCCGTTTCAGACGGGATGAATGAGAGGCTGTGTGGGTGAGGCTCAAGGATTGTTTTGAGGGAGGGTGAAAGTGAAGAAGAGACAAATGGCTACATCAACACAACTTTACTTTCTCCAGCAAACACATCCGTGCTCTCGACACTTTCTCCTACTTTCTCAGCTTTTACACCCTTAATGCAACAAGTCCTGTAATGCTGATGAACGAACCTTTAACCTGTCATTCCCTTCTTCATAAGGAAGATTTAGACCAATGAGCATGCACGACTTTGTCGTTGAAAAATAATTGAATTTTCTTCACCAACTTTTTGTCGAAAATAGTACGGTCATTTCTCATCATTATGTGCCTATATTATGTATTTGGTGCTTCAAAACAAGGAAGTATTCATGATAGGCATACAGTAGGCCACAATAAAATAAGATTTTTATTACTCTACTAGCCGCACTCCGCCCCTACGAGGCGCTAAAAGCCCCGTGTAGGGGCGGTGTGCGGCTAGGTGTGAGCAACTTTATTGAAATTTCCTATTGGAAAGAGGCTAAAGTTGGCTTTTGGTTATGATGAATTACTGTTAAGCGGATTTGCAATTTGAGGGACTGGAGAGGTAAGATAGGTTGACATTTGAAGGGGGAGATTGAGTGCTTATCTTGAAACAACTAATAAAAGGATCAGGTGATAAATAGGAGTTGCAAGATGCATCTGTAGCCTCCAATAACGTCTGTGGAAGGGGCAATTGAGTGGTGAAAGTGGCAATTGTAGTCATATTGGGGCTTTAGTTATGAATGGGGGAGTGATAAATCAAGGGGAACTTTGATTAGATCTCATTCCATATGCATCACATATATTCAGAATCCTGTCATTCCGGGGAAAGTTTGGAATTGGATCATTAGAATGAAGGGATTTCCATATTTGGGTTTATTCCCAAAACTTTAAAGACGTCTTTTCTCTCCTTTCCCCAGGCAACCTTTCTTTTCTCATGTGGTGAGGGAGGGGGATGAGATTTCAAAGCCTCTCACTTTCTCCACTCAACTTTCTCTCGAGAGACAGGAATATTGACATGCTTGTGAAGGCGTTTCTATGCTATTTCCAACACATACCTTCTGCAATTAGCATACGGATTTCACAAAAATTATTGTGTAGGAGTCGAGCACACGCTATAGTGCTTAAGTTATAGCTCGAAAATTGTTCGAATAGGCAAAAAGTTGGGTGAAAGATTAATTTAGAAACGAATACAGCAGCATTTTTTACTGAAAAATGAAAAAGGTGAAGGATTTTTTCCAACATGGAGACTTTTCCCCAAAAAGAAGAATTTTCCCTGAAAAATGAAAAAGATGGAGAATTTTTCCCAACATGGAGACTTTTCCCCATAAAGAAGAATTTTCCCTGAAAAATGAAAAAGATGGAGAATTTTTCCCAACAGAGAATTTTTCCTAAAATGGAGAAATTTTTCCATAGAGAATTTCTCACAAAATGGTGAATTGTTCACTGAAAAATGAAAATGATGTAGAATTTTTCCCAACATAGAGAATTTTCTGTAAAACGGAGAATTTTTCCCAAAACCGAGAATTTTTTCCAAAATGAAGAATTTTTCCCAGGAAGTAGAATTTTACCCCGTTAATTTCCAGAGCTCCTCGGAGCTAAGCAACTTTTGAAAATGAAATCAACATCGTTTTCTAGCCTATGAATACTGGAAGAACTAATTACTCCCGTTGAAAGTGAGCAGTCATTTGAATAAATGTTTAATTGAGGAGAATGGAAGATTTTTACTTGGAAGTAAAGCACTAATTAAATTGCGCCTCTAAAATGGCCTTTTTTTAAGTAGAAGCTTGTTGATTACCTTGTTTTGAAAATAATTAGTTGGATAGCTAGTAGCCGGGGAAGTTGCTGTTTGGCGTCCTTTCACTGCGACTCCTTCCAAGTGCTTTCACTTTCATTCGACTCAGCAACTGAGCCCGCACCCACTCCCCTTCGCTCTATTTATGCAAGTCACGTGACGTCACCCCTTATAACAACCAGGACAAGGCACAACCCACTTTTCAACCTCAAAATAAAGCCCTTCCTAGTATCCTCAATGCAAAAACTTATTTGGCAAACCATTTCTCCAAAATTACACCGAAATACAAACACGATTTGCATATGATCTCATACTTGGGCTCTATAGCATGAAGGAATTATGGAGTTGTAATACTCTTGTTAAGCATGGCAGAATGCTTTCACTCCAATAATTTGGGCAATATTTGCTTTCACTTTTCTAACTCAGGAATTAATGATGCCGAATTTAAGGAAACAATATTGGAAATTGCTTTGGTAACATTTTTACTCATAATAAAAGCCGAAAATGAGTGCATAATGCAGTGAGATCGGAATTTTAGGTTGTTTTCTTTGTTAAAGTAAAAGTTGTCTATAATTTAAATCTGTCTTATGACACAGGCTAGTTTGGCTTGACGAAAAAATAAATATAAAGAAAATGAACTAGCTCGACACGCCCATTCGGGGACAAATCGCTAAAAGGGATTGCAGCTTTGTTTTTAAATATTCATGTCCCTAGGAGGTCTGTTGTTCTCAAAGTTCCTTAAATTTGCCAAATTGGAAAATTCAGAAAATTTGCATTATTACCAAAAGCATTTGCGAATTGTACAAAGTACACTCAATATAAGGAAGTGGTGATGGTGAATATGGAATGGGAAAGGGAAGGAAGTGGGAAGGGTGCCTTAAGAAGTCCCCCCATGACGGGGGTCCCTTAAAAGGTTTTTTTTATTGGATGTGCGGATAGTGAAAGTATGCAAAGGACGGAAGTTGGAGAAAGTGAGGTTGCTCTGGAAGTCGTCTGGAGAAAGTCGCAAAGTGAGCATTGTGTGCTTTCTTTCCAATTTGGGAATTTTTGTTTGACGTGGGAGGCTGTGAATGCCTGGAGAAAGTGATGCGGAATGTTGACAGAGTGGCATTGAATGCGTAATTCGCCTAATGCCCAATCACCCTCCCTCCATCCCCCCATCATCACTCAAACTTTAAAACCAAACAGGCTCAAATTATTAAGCAAACCCACTGACAACCAGCACATGCAAATGAGCTCCAAGACGAGTCTCCATGAGGGGACAAATGTCTCACAAATCTCTACCTCTCATTTTCACATTTAAAAGGTACATCACCTTAAGTGCGCATTATAGTCGAGGAAATAGAAGGTGTTGCATTTTGCATTCCGATCTCGCTTCCGATGATTTTTGCCAAAGAAAAATATTTCGTTGGATTAAAAATTATGTAGCACTAGCCAAACACGCCCGTTCTAGGATAGGACGAAAGGAGGATTTTAAGTAATAAACCTTGTAATAGCAATAGAGGTATTCCATTTTTCACGAAAAATGGCGATGAAGGAATCGTAGGTGACTTTTTGTGCGGCCACTTTACAAAGGGAACGGCCATGAAATATGCCCTTATATATATATAAGACTAGCCAAATACGCCTGTCCGTCCTAGGACAGAAGGATTTAGTATTTACACATGTTCAATAGGAAGTTATATAGAGGAGGCCCATCTCTAGCGCGAATAAAGTGTAGGTAACGTTTTGTGTGGGAATCTTGGTCACTTACATAAGGAAGTATAAGATCATAATAAATAGCGGTTTCAGACAACAAGAAAAATTGTTGAAGTCGAACCATGCTTTGCATTGTCAAGAAACAAATTACTTCACTACAAAATTCATATTAAGCTGTTTGTAAAATGTACAATCGTCAATCAATCTAATTCAATCTAATGAGATTTTCTAAAAGTTACGTTTTTGAAAAAACGTTCTGTACAAAATTAATTTCTTTTTCATTATTTTTTCGTGTAGTTTACCTTCAGTTAGGCTTTTACCTTCCTCAGAACATCTCAATTCCAAAGGTCAAACTCCCATTTCTAAAAACCTGTGTTGATTTCTAATCATTTTCTATCTTGGGGTTTCCCCACCGAAAACGCATCAACAGCTTTTGCTGCTGATGCGAGTTGTCGCAACTTTCTGCTTGCTGTGTGTTGTTTGAACACACCGGATGTTTTTTTTAGAAAAGCAACAGGCAGGAAGTTGTGAACAGACGCAACTTTTACTGCGGCAGAAAGTTGCACGTTTGGTGTAGATGAGACACCTTGATTTGCGGCGGGAAAATTTTTGTTTGAAATTGCAATTTGCAAATCAATATTTCAAAGCCTTTTTATTCAATTAAGTTTTTAAATAATTCATCAATTAAAAACTGCTTTCATCAACAATGGGTAAGTTAATTAAGTTAATTAATTTATAAAACTAAATTGGGTCGACCCAAATTGACTAATTTGCTCTATAAACAGCTTCATCAAGTCAATGCGGAAACTGTGGAGGAGCCGGCCATTTCCGCCAACAGTGTGGCCTTCCCAAGAGCGCTACCCTGCAACACTGGCACGAAGCCAAGGCAGTATGGCGTCGGGAGCACCCTGAGGTCCAGGCAAAGTCCAAGGCATCTTGGACAGAGCGCAAGAAGTGGCAGAAGGACGGTGAATCAATCCCTGTAAGTACACATCAGCCCATTTTTTTCATTGTGTCGACACAATTTGTGCTTAAGCAATAATAAAGTTTTATTATTGCAATTAGTTTTGCATATTGGAGCAAGGAGTGAAGAGTGCCATGGACGAGCTTCTGGAAATGTCCATCTCTCTCGATATTTTGGGTCGACCCAGCGACTGGGAAGACACCAACAAGAAGTTTGATGCGATTTTGCCCCTTCTACGCCAAATCCTGAACACTGGGAAGGGGGTAAGTGATAAATGCACAGCTTGGTCATTTGCTAGTTGCCAGAAGTGAAGTGGATACTAACAATTGACAACATACCGTTTTATTTTTTGAACTTATTTGTGCAGTTTGTTCAATTAAACCGCTGCAATTCCCTTCCTGGTGATGAGGGAGCATTGTTTCGAGATCGACTCGATGATCTTGCTGACGCAAGAGACTTTCTGGTTCGAAAGTTGAAGCCGGTAGTTAACGGGGCAATGCGAAAGCTGTGGGAAGTCAATAAACGGTAAATCATCAATTATAATCTAATTAGAAAAGAAATTATTCAAAATTTAATGTTCGTTTTCAAACAGGAATGATCCTAAACAGCTTTTGAAATTTGTTTACGAGTCTCATCCACCAACTGATGGATTCATTTTCGATTCAAACGCTGTGACAGGGTCGACCCTAAAGAAGCACTTGCGAACTGCCCTGCTACACTATCATCCGGATAAGCAAGCGAATAGGTCTCCAGAGTTTTGTGTTATTGGTAAGTTATAATTAATTATTGTTGAAATGACATTTAAGAATGGCATTGAGTGATAATTTTATTTCGTAGCTGAATGTATCACCAAGTGCCTTACTGCTGCTTGGACGACTTTGCAGTGAACACTGAAGGCTGGGTCGTCCCAAATTACTCCGATATTGGCGGAAAACTCAAATTTTTCAGTTTTAAAATTTCTTTAGTAAAATTTTGTGAAATAAAAGTATTCAAATATTCAATTTAATAATTAATAATGGTTATTGGTAAAAAAAAGTTATTGATTAAGGTACTGCTTTTAAAGAGGTTGATCAAAAAATCAAAGAAGCGAAGATATTGGGTACATCCTTTAATCTTAAAGAGGGAGAACTATGGTGAACACCTAAAGTTAGACGAAATGTTTGAAAAGTACGGAGACAAATTTAAAGAGTACACGAGAATGTCGCCAACACTATTTACAAAATTGCTTTCAATTGTTGGGTCGACCCTAAAGAAGCAGGATACTAATTACCGGAAAGCAATACCTGCGCATGTTCGTCTCTATATTATTCTCAGGTTAGCAATAATCGTGTCGACGTGAATTACCTAGAGACTTAATTAAGTTTTAAATCAGATACCTGGCCACTGGAGATAACCTGAGGACGATTGCAACTAGTTTTAGCATCGGAACTTCAACCGTGGGGAGAATTGTGCAGGAAGGTGTAAGGGCATTATGGAGATGTTTGAAAGACAAATACATGAAGGTAATAATGCGTTCATAAACTTGATATTCTTGGTCGACCAATTTCTTTAATTTTAGTGGCCCAAAGATGAGGATTGGAAGCGTTACGCTAACGGCTACTATGAACAGTGGAATCTTCCGAATTGTGTTGGCGCAATTGATGGGAAGCATGTTGTGATGGAGTCGCCTCCACATTCAGGGTCCCTTTATTACAACTACAAAGGAACCTTTAGCATTGTGCTAATGGCCACTTGTGACGCTGAATACAATTTTACAACTATTGATGTTGGTGGGTATGGTAAACGAAGCGATGGCGGAATTTTTGCAAGGTCGACCTTAGGAAAAAATCTCCAACACGGATTACTTCAATTCGCTCAGCGGAAATTGCCGAATACCAACAAAGCGTTACCTTGCTTTTTTATTGGAGACGAAGCGTTCCCGCTGACACATTACATGATGCGACCTTACCCCGGAAAATTAAACACTTTTTCTAAACGTATTTTCAATTATAGACTTTCTCGAGCGAGAAGATGTATCGAAAACGCTTTTGGTATAATGGCCTCAAGATTTCGTATTTTTCGAAAACCCATCGCTGCCGCTCCGAAGCAGGTTGAATTCATTGTTTTGGGTAATTGAGTCGACTCTACTTCTAACAACAGACAAGAAATTCTAATAACCGGTTTTGCCTTCCTAAAGCTTGCACTGTTCTCCATAACTTCTTGAAAGCCGAAGAATTAAAACAGCACCCTCACGAAAGAACTTATTATCCTCCTGGTTATGGAGACGACTCCGTGGGAAATCGAGAAGGTGATTGGAGGCAGGAACCAGAACCAGCAGGATTAATTAGTCAAAACAATCAGTCAGCTAGAAGTCAAGAAAACTTTCCAAAAGAAATGAGGGATACTCTAATGACCTACATGCTGAATGAAGGAAGTGTAGAATGGCAAACAAGAAAGGCTGGAATTTAATGTTAAACTCAATGTTAAACTATAATAAACTTTTACATTGTTCAGGTTATTGAGACGACTCAATCAATTACTCAGGTGGGTGATTAATGGTATACAATAAATCACTAATACTTTTCATTGCAAAGTCAGCTGTGTCACTCGAGAGTCTCCTCAACTTGCTAGCTGTGGCCATGCAGAAATGGTAGTATTCATCATGAACTTCATCAGCTTGTTCAAGTACCTTCAATATTTTAGAGTTTACGAGGTCGTCCTCACTGTCAGGCTTTCTTCGGCGATACTGTAAACAATAAATTTCATGTGTTACGAAGCTCTCTAATTACAACTAGAAACTGGAATATCTATTCTAATTACAATGCTGTATAGAATTCACACCTTACTGGTACCAGCATGTCTTTTTACTTCTGGAGTCGACTCAATAAGGGAAGGTGTACTCTACAAAGATTCAATGTTTTTTTTAAATTAGCCTCTCGTCACTTTACAACTAATTGAGTGATTGGGTACCTCTTGAGATGTTTCGTTTTCATCAGTACCTTGGTCAAGGCTAATTAGCGAGTAATCTTCATCTGTAGCGTTTGATTGGGTGCTAAAAATAATTAAACTAAAATTCGGTTCGAACCGATCGATACAAATAAAACTTTACAATTCGTTTTCTTCCATGTAATTGGATAGAATCCGGTCCAAAGTGGCATAGTATATCCAGTTCTTCTTTTTGAAGCAAGCTTGACCACTTTTCCCCTTCAATGACTTCATGACCCTGTAATAGTAATCTCGAACCTTTTTCCATTTCGCCTTGCACCAATCCCCTGTGCAATGTGTCGACACAATCACCAACTGCTATTTATGTTTTATATCTTGAAAAACAAGATTATTAATTACCAGTGACTTGTTTCCCATTCAGCTTAACGTCGGTGGCAAAGTCTTCCCAAGCAGCTGACAAAATATCACGCTTACTGTGTTTAGGGTCTCTTGAATCGTAAATAAATCTACGACTCTCAACTTTTCGAAGTAGTTGAAACGTTGTGTCCATTTCAACCGGGTCGACCCTCTCCTCAGTATCTTCGTCCATGATTAATTAAAATGCAGACTCCAGGTTGTAGTTTATGGTGTTAAATTACTTATCAGCTCAATTACTTTATAAATTACCAAAACTCAAATAGCGGGAAACTTTAAAGACTTTGGTCGACGAATCAGGAACATGCAACTTTTTTGGAGAGAAAAAGTAGCTTCGAATTTCGAAGCTACAAAAATCTGTCTGCGCAACACTTTTTTAAGCAGCTTTCTGCCACAACTTTTGGCGGTGTAGATGCTCTCATCTTTCTCCTGTTGCAACTTCTCCTGCGACAACTTTTTCAAAAGTTGTCCCAGAAAAGATGCGTTTGGTGTAGACGTGATTTTCACGCAACACAACGGAATTCGAGCAGAAAGTTGCGAGTTGCGTGTCGGTGAGGAAAGGCCATAATTAGTGAAAATAAAGGGTTAAAATTCCCACACAAATCCGATTCCACCTATTCTCAATTTTCTCCATTTACAAAACTTTTAGAATTTAGAATTTTTAGAATTTTCAAAGTCGAGATTT
>VYYI01001490.1:0-19277 GCA_021029175.1 Bilobella aurantiaca
AAACCTCACACAAGTGCATACACACGCTTGCACACCCTCCCGCCACGATTCGCACCCACACGCACTTTCGTGCTCAGCGCCGCCCAATGACACTACGATCAGCACGTGATAAGGATGGCTTTAAAATTGGACACGTGAACTGGCTGAGGTCCATACCACCATACCGAGCACATATGACATTGACTCACACTGGGCTCTTACATATTACATATCCTATAGAACTATACAGCCAGGGAGACGTGTCTCCACTGATACGCTCCAATGAGGTTCCTTAGCGCTCCTCATATTGATTCATGCTCCCCGCTCCATTCCACCCCTGAGCCATAATAATTGGAAGTCTTAAAGGGTGAATTCCGGTTGTCATTTTCGAGCCTCACTCCCATATGTTGTGCTTCAACCCTTTTGTCGGCTGCGGCACGGCACCCTGATTTACTCTCTCAAACTTCCTCCATAACTCCCCCGCGTGCGATGTCAATGGGGGCATATATATATATATATATATATACATGTATAAAATATATAATACACTGCGGGACAATATCTAAAAACAAATCTCCCCGTCCCGCTTTCCACAAAGGCTTTGAACCCTTCCGCGTAGCCTACCGTCTGTGATAATGTGGGCGAGCCTGAGCAATTAGTGTATTGGCAAGTATGGCACTATTACTGGCGGTGGATTAAAATGCAGCGGAAAATGATTCAATGCATAGCACTCCGTATAGCAGCAAGAACCATAGAGACCATTATTCATCCGTGAATCCCTTTTACGGCACCAGTGTCAACCATATACGAAAATAATCGGCATATTGTGAATGTGTCGGGCTTCCACTTGTGGACCCGCTTCGGCTACTCTCCTCTCCATCCCAGCATACAAATCCTATGGACAATGGGCTCATTAAAACTTTGTAATCCTGTTTGTCATGATTGACTGTATTGCCTCAGACTTCCATAATGGTAAACCTCGAAGGAAGTAGCAAGGGATCTCCAATCATAATTGTGGGTGCGCAATATACGTATACATGCAAATGAGCAGATCCCAAATAGCACTTTGAGTGGAGGATATATACTGTGCGCAGCAGCATAGTCCATGCTGGGAAGTATACATATATCAGGTCCCGGTCTCCACCGGATGACTACAACGTTCGAGCTTGGAGACATGTGGATGTGGCATCTTCACGGCATCATCATTGTCCCACGTCCGGTAACTTTGTCCGAGTATATACTAGTGCATACATATATGGCTCCCGACTAATGATTCTTGTCTTACGGACTAGGCTGGCTTGTCAAAACTTGCATACAGTCTGAAAACAAGGGAAAGTTAAAGGATGCGCGGGGGTGGAACTTTCTTGTGCATCATCTCACAGCCTACCCCATTCGTTAGTAAGTTATTTCGTGACTCGTCGGCTCGTTGACATGGAGAAATTATTGGGGATGATGACGCTGATGTTGAAGCTTACTGAGACGTGGATCGTTCGAGCTAAAAGCATAGAATCCATGTCTTACATTCCACCGCTATCGCTCCGCCACAGTTTTCGTCCAGCTATTCATATAAATAACCTAGCAAAGTTTACCCCAGCGTTCGTTCCATAACGGCCTTCCCAGTTCGAAACCACTGTTTCGGTTCGTGCACACACACACACACACACACACGTACACACAACCACGATACAATTCATGGCTACATATTCCCATCGTATGGTTCCTCTTCATCTTCTAAATATAACTGGAGAAGCGAACCCTCTGCACGCTCCATGTCACACGCCGTAGGGTTGGTCCTGGTTCCATGGTTTCCTTGTTTCTGTCTGCCGTTTTTGCATCATCGAGGGAACTCTCTAACTTATTTTCACGTTTCCCAACCCATTTGCTCGCCTGTCGTGCACCCCTTGACGTGCACCACTTTCTCAGGCGCCGTAATCGTCCTTCCCATCTCCCTTCAGATCCAATATTTCATGGTTATTTTATCAGTTTTAAGGGGGAGGGGACCGTACGGTTCGTGCTGCTGCCCGGACTAATTTGCAACCTAGAATGATCGTTTATATATATATGACTCAAAAGTCGATTCCTCGGAGGGTGGAGGAAGAGCTGAGAGAGTGAGAAGGAGAGAATTATAGCTGTGCATTATCATCAATGTGTATCTTCAATGATTTTCCAGGGTTTTCAAGATCATTTGTGCAGCGGATTTAAATCAGCGGGAGCATGACATCGGTGGGATACACCCAATTTTACACCGGAATATAGCAGCAGTCGTCGTCATAGTTTCCGCTCCTTTTGGCCCTATCGAGTCACTCCAGAGACTCGGGTGCGAGGGAGGAAGAGCTCTCGGTGCCGTTCATTGCACCAAAGGACCTCGGGAAATCAGGGAGGGAAGCGAAGGGTGAGTGACTCATTCCTCCTCTCGTTCTCTCTCTAGACACATATGCAGCATGCCTGTAACACGGAGAACGGCTTTTTAATTATCGCGCACATGATTTCAATGGTTGATATGGAAATTGAGGGCATCCCTACCAGTACAGTACACTAATTTATATGAGACCACACGAGTAGTGAGAATAAGAGGGACATTCTATGCAGGCACTAACGACTGCATCATACCAACCCACCACGAGCTCCCACACAGTAGCCCGCCAGTTAATTAGTTTTACGGCTACATTATTTAACATGGGAGATAATGACGATTATTCCCAGCTTCCGTTCCCCATCCCCCTCACATGCATCAGGATTAAAACGTCTCTCATCTTTTACAATATTCTAGTGGACATGCGCGCAGCTCCGCAGCATCAGGCAGGCTTGGTAGTTGGTACAGAGAGGAAGTAGGGTGAAGTTGATACGGAACAACTATAGTAATGCCTCATGTATATGCTGTTGGTTACGGGGCGAGGAGGGTTAATTTGTAATGACGCTTGACGCTCCCCACTCCCACATGTATCCCCACACTTTGTAGGCGCTCGTCCTGAGGTGCACAGTCAGCCAGAATGAATAAAACAACAATAATAAACGCAACGAGGAGCTCGATGCAAATTAATATGTGGCGAATCGGGGAACTCGGAGGAAATAACTCGAAATATATACTAGTATGAGATTTCGGTTCAAGTAACTTCTTTTGAGCTGAAACGTGTGGCACTATCCAGAACTAGCAGCACTTGCTCAACCCTGGGGGCTCCGCCTCATTGTCAATAATTGAAATGTGAGGGAGCATGTGGCTTCGGAAACCAAGGTAAAGTATAGCTAGTATAAATTTAAGAGTAAGAATTTGAAATTGAATTATTCTCAACATTTATTTCCGTTAGGAGTGACTCCAAACGACTTTTGGTCCACCATTAATGGGAAAATAGGTAAGATTGAGGAGGTTCAGTTGGGATACAGTCGCATAGTTGCAGCCAGTACGGTGGGTGTAGCCTGACGTGAGTCAAAACGGTACGTGGAGTTGTGCGCATGATTGTGAAAGCTGATACGAGCACGTGGATTACGTTTTACGCGGTTATGTATAAAATTATTCGAATCCAACGTCCCTCCCGTAGTCAGTGAAGGAGTGAGTGAATCACATGGCGAGTGGATGTAGTAGTAGTGGTGTGTGTGTGGATATTGAGGGTGGAGCGGAACGTTCGATTTCCTACTGTTTTACGGTTTAGGACAAGAAAATTGAAGGGATTTTACTGCTGTTCCCAAGAAGTAAAGAAAAGAAATACGGATTGTTCTTTCATTCACCATTACCAAAGTCTGAAGCTGGCTCTTGCAGACCTTTCCCATTGAAAATGGATCGGCGGCCGAGGAGTGCTCGCTACTACACTGGGGGAGGAAGGGGGAGAACCTGTGGAAAAATCAGCTTTGTAATTGAAATTTGTGTGGAAAGTTGTGTGTGCAGTGGGATTTAAGTTTTACTTACCGTTGTCCTCGGGGGAATTCACTTGGTTTTATCCATGGGAAATTTACGATTCCGACTACCTCACAGTACTATGCGGCATTCCGCTCAAAATTCTCGAGGACTTGACTGTCGTTCGGAACACGCTTGTAGAGAGGGCGAGAGCCAAGTGATCGTAAAGTGCTGCTGCATGTGTAGGTGGGTGAGAGAGAGAGAGAGAGAGAGTCGAGTCAAGGCTCAGGTTTTATGTACAAGTCTATAGTTGTTAGTTTAACGATGGAAGCTGAGTAAATGGTAGCGAATTGGCCTCTCTCATTTCTTCTATTTGTCGGGAAAAAGAGCTTGGAAAGATATGTACACTTGAGTGGATGGAATGTGAGCTTGTGTGTAGGTATATATGAGGGAAAGCTGCGGGGAGGAGATGTCAGAAACTCCAACTGTGAAACTATTTCCGCAACTCCATTTCCCAAGTTGTGTCAACTGTGGAGGAGAGAGTCACATGCTGTGAGCTAATGTCTAAGTGTGTGTGTGTGTGGGACAAACGGAGAGCCGGTTTCGCAATATGGGCTCTGTCTGGCATTTCCAATGCCCCCTCCCCTCTCGTCGTATGTGCCCAACGGACTGGGGAGCTACTTACTACTTCCCGGATTGCCATACTCTTTCGGAGAAATGTGCCAAATAAAATGGTCATAAAATAATTAGTGCATATCAGATTTCAGGGAGAGAGAGAGAGAGAGAGAGAGAGAGAGAGAGATGGAGAAAAAAAGGGGGTGAGCAGTCTGGAAACTTGTGTTCGTAATAGAGTTTTTTATGTAATTTACCCCTCGAGCCATAATGTGAGCCAATCACAGAGGGGATGTAGATAGGAAAATTACTTTGAGGAATTGATGTGTTGTTGACCGTACAGGAATTGGATTTTTCCAGCCTAATTTGCGGAAGGCCTCCTTCCATGGGAGCAGAATATTGAGGATGTTGGGTCGCACTGCACTGGTCACGGTGATAATTAGGGTGAGGATGACGAAGAGGATGATGGAAATGATCCGGAGTTGAGGGCTCTGATGTCTCCATTCCTCCCTCATGTAATGAAGATTAGTGGGTATTAAAGTATGCATGACTCACGTCAGATATTTAATCATCCCATCATGTGCATAGAGTTTCCTCTTGGTAACGAGCAGTAATTACTCTATCGTAACAGAATTTCTGATGGTTACTGCTACCTTTTTTTTTAGGTTTACGTTCTCTCTTGGATCTTCTTAGCATCCGAGACCCTATGGAAAAATTTTGCGGTGCCCATGGAGGTCCATGAGCATATACTATTACTTCCAACCCCTTTTGCGGCTGCCTGATTGATGTCGACGATGGTGGCCCTATGTGTTAATGTTTTGGTCGCCTCGAGTCCTTTTTAGATGAGACACCTAAAATACGTTTGTAAGATCTCTGTGATGGTTTAGTTCTTACAATCAATTCCGTTGCCATCATCACACCGCACCGGCGAGAAACTCGAAATGAGTAACCTTGCAAGAGTCTTGACTGTGACGTTTGAACGTACAGCTACAGGAGACCCTGTATGAATTTCACTCTTTGCTACAGCTGCAGCCGTAGTAACGTTGTGATTCCGAGCTTGACTTTGAACAGTGACAGCCGAAGTGGTCCTGAGGTTCTAGCTATAGGGAAATTGATCACTCATGCAAACGTGGCGAGTCATCAAACCTGAGGGAGGAATACTTTGAACTATACTATTTTGCGGTGCTAGTTGAGACCTGAGTGTACCCTGGTCAGCACTCGTCTCAACTGTCCAGTAACAAACATCCTGCTCAGGCAAGTGGAACCCCAATCACAGTGAGCACGGAAGAACGGCAAATTTCCAGTAATATTTAGCGGCAGTGTGGATTCACCGGTGCTGAAGTAGTAGTCAGACTTGTTTAGTCTGAGAGTGAGCTCCCCCAGAATAATATGACGACGAGTGGGTCGACGGGTAATATTACCAGAACTCATTCCATTCTGAGTCATTATCTACATTACTGGCTCAATGCTTGCTACTCACCCAATAGTGAACACTTTTCTTTGCAGACTCCAGTGTGCCTCTGCTGGCAGACAAGTACTACAGGGTGTCCCAAAACTGTATGTCACATTCGTTTTCTCTCTACAACACAAGCTCCTCAACGTAGATAAATGATTTTACGACCAATCGAAGGCTCACTTTGGGATTTTGTTGGCTATCATGGTCGCCCAGATCCGCCCTCTGGCTCCTTAGATATGCGCTAAAGTAACACGATTTTTAACAGTGGCGTACATGGGGTCTGTTCGTGCCTGTAGCTGTTAAACCAGAAGGCACAGAGTCATATGGGATAAAATGACGTAACGGGTTTGGAGGGTATTTTTTTTGCTACGGATTCAATTCATGTATATAGTTTTTTCCGTTACCTGAATGGCAAAATCTACGCCCTGGTAGGTATGGCGAACTTGATGCCTTTTAATGCAGTTATCTCGTAAGATAGGTTTTACGTATTTGTTATTATATGGCAACATATCGACAGAAACCAGCACGCGCATCTGGGCAACCATGATAGCAAACAAAATTCCAAAGTCTCAGCTTTCGATTGGTCGTAAAATCATTAATCTATGTTGAGGCACTTAGGTTGTAGAGCGAAAACAAGTGTGACATATAGTTTTGGGACACCCTGTATAAAGTGGAGATTGTGACGGTGCATTTGGTCGATGGAAGAAACTTTTCTAATTTGACACGTATCCACTGCAGTGGGAACTTGTTCAATGCGCTCCCCCATAGTAGTAACGATCCCAGCTGCCTCAGATTGGGGAATACTAGTGGAGATGACGTTGTAGCAGACGGGGACGGAGAGAGAGAGAGAGAGAGACACGAGGGTGAAAAATTGCACGCGCTATTTTTTGCCACTTTCCATTACTCCAAACAGCTGCTCCCTTCCTCTTTATTGTGAAGAAAGCTGTTTTAAATTACCGCCTGCTTTTTAATACTATGCCATACACATCGCATGTTCCAAGTTCCAATTTTGTTCCTTCAGGTGCGTGCTTATGGAGCATTCCATGATGTTAGTTGGCGAAGAACTCGGGAGGGTCCTTATACTCTCAGCATGTAGAACTACTACTGAAAGCCAGTGATAAATAAGTGGAATGCACAAATCACACAAGGTTACCCAATTCCGTCGAACGGAGCTCAATGACAAGATTTCAAATCTATAGTACCATATTAGACGTGTAGGCTCCTATGGACCACTGTATGACGGACAAGTATGAGACGGGAGGCAAAGTCTCGGTGGAAGGAATGAAGGTTTAATTTGGAAGATGACATGAAAGGCCTGAGCTCATGAATCTTCTGATTACAGAGTGAGGGTGTGAATACAGGCGTCTTTCAGCGTCATGACACTTAATGACTAATGTAAAAATGAATGGCCTTAATTTGAGTAAGTTTACTCTGCAGTGCCCATGCGTGCGTGTGTGTGTGTGTGTGTGTATGTGTGTGTTTGTATATGTGAAATAGGAACCCTCCATGGATCCCCTCTGACATGGTAGTCCACCACTTTGGACGACATGCAGACAAAATATTGGTCCACACCGACTCTATCTTTTGACGTCTGCCCAAAGCATTACATATCTCTACATGGACCGTGAGACTATTTTGATGTATATATTCTAAACTATGAGCTCTCTGTCCGTATGTACGAGCAAGTGATGTGCCTGAAGAGTTTTGCCTTATGCAATTTATTGAAAGGATCATTGGAAGGCGCCATCACCACGACCGTCTTTTCAACCGTGAGCCCATGTGCTCCCCACGATACTTGAAGTGCTCCGCTCTCCTAGCCCTACTAATTCAAGTAATGTCCGGACGGAGAAGAGTGCAAAAAGCTGTTGAATCATTTTCAATTTGCTCTGTATAATAGTAGTGGTAGTAGTAGTGAGTCCGACAGAGATAGCTATGAGTTTATGTACTTCATGTCTCCGTAACACTGTATACAGTGGTGGTGGTGGTGGAGACGGTGCGGTACGGCATTAAGTCTGACAAAGTCCTTTAGGCCTTCCCAACTCAATTTTAGTAATGCACATATGGATGCCTCTGTGAGGGATACTGCACTGTGGGTGATCGTTGTTCAAACTTATACAGGCTCTTCCCGACCGCCTTGCATTAGACTCCCAAGCCCGCTCCTACGGAATAAGGTCGGAGGCAATCAAAATGTTAAGTGTAAGCCCCCGTGAGTCGGTCCGCTCTACCCTCCCGTGTATTTCATGTTTGTTAACAGCGTTTGCACTTTAAATTAACCTGTCACACGGATTTACAACTCATGATAAAGTGACTGTAACTCCTCTCACACGCCTAGCCCCATTTACACTTGAGAATCCGCTGTGCTGAGTGCGGGTGGGTGTATTCCTATACTCGTCTGCGCCGCGGCCACCTCCTGCTCCAGGCGTTATATAGATCATTTTGTCACATCTATTGAAACAGATTCCTGAGGTTTATGACGAGAGCCTATTATGAGCCTATATCCAAACAGAAAATGGCGTTATGGTGATGACGATGAGGATGATGATGGTACGAGAGTCCTGTAATTTTAGACGATTCTCTCCTCTCCCAAGGTTGTACTTAATGGTTCCGAAGTTGCTCTGAGCCATCCGCATATCCTGCCTCCCAAGTGTTCCAACCTCGTAGCTCGTGGTAGCTGAATGGCGGATGCGGGGAGAATCTGGGTCATATGTGTTATATAGGCACAAGTTCGCTCTTGTTTTGCTGACTGGACCCATCATTCCCCCTTGATGTCTTCTTCTTCTTCTTCTTCTTCTTCTTCTTCTTCTTCTTCTTCTTCTTCTTCTTCTTCTTCTTCTTCTTCTTCTTCTTCTTCTTCTTCTTCTTCTCCTTCTTCTTCTCCTTCTTCTTCTTTGGAATATCAGAGACCATGGAGGTGGAGTGGTGCGGCAGTGAAATGAATTGTGGATCCATTCGCCTCTCCAGTAGTGCAGTGGCTGGTTCCATTAGCCGTACTTTTTTTCTTCCACTCCGTTCCTCTGACAAGTGACCCAGTTCCCATACCATTCATGAATCGAATTTGTAAGGCGGGTGTCTTATTCTCCTCCACCTCCCAGTGCCTCGCACACTCTCGCACTACTCCCCAGAGCCGATCTTGAAAGGACTCCCGTTCCTTAAGGATATTTGCTCTGTGAACCATTTCAATTATTTTTTTTTCATGGATGTTTTCCTCACAAAAGATTATGAGTCTTCTCCAGAGATGGTGGTGCGCCTTGCGAGTTCTGGCGAAGGATCTGACAAGTGGAAGGGGATGATTTCCTATTACTTTAGTGGCTCGTGACGTGGGAGCAACACATGTCTGACCTTTCACTTGGGTCCTCAATCAATGGGGACTCAACTCGCATTAAATGGCCCACTCCATCATTTCTTAATCTGTCGTTCAAACAGGGGAAAATCTCTGAGCTCCAATCGTGTGCCCCGTTCATGAAGGGGGAGAGAAAAACTATGGGAGCAGCCGGAAAAGAATTGCGAATGAGTTGGGGGCGGCACGTGAGGGTAGGAAGAGATGCGCTCCACCTGCGCGTGTGGGTCTGGATTTGAACTAAAAGTTTTCGTTTCAAAGTTTGGGGTGGGACTCAGGGGCTGGGGGGGGGGGGAAAGTGATGGCAAAAAAGGAAGAGCCTCCGTGCGGGGTGTGTGACCTTCGGAATTAAATTGAGGAGGAAAATGGAGTGGGGATGTTGGACCAGTTTGGTTAAAGCAGTTTCAACCTCAAACCCAAGTCACAAATTCTGGCTGATTGATGAGCTGAAGGATTGACGGGTTCGGGGCTCCAGAGCGTTGTTGAGTCAAATCCTCTCCCGTGCTGCCATTCCCTTTTCGTCGTGCACTAAAAGCAGAGGGTAGTGTGTGTGTGTGTGTGTGTGTGTGGCTGTTGGAATAGTCCTGAATCAGAGTCAAAGCCTCATGCTAATGTATGTCGTGACACTCCCTATTTGAACCCAATTCCGTGTTGCTGATGCATGATCCAGATCGACAGAAGGGAAGAGAAAAAGTGCCTCGTCTTGCACTTTTCCCCCGCTTCCCCCTCCTTTCCCGTCCCTGATTTTCCTCGTATTATTCTAACCAGTCAGAAACCTTGGCACATTATCACCGTTCCCTGTGTGTGCCTTCCAGCCAGAGGCAGACTCTTTTCCATTCTTAACGAGTACTGCACACCAGCACACTGTCACCACAGGGGTCTCCACTCACGTGAATTGCTCTGGAGCAAGGGTTCACCAAATGACTCCGTGAATGCAAAGTGTCAAATCATGGTCAATTTGAATGCTGTGTAGTCCTCCACATGAGCCCATCCGAGGGCCCTAATAATAAAGTCAACCAATAATTCCGCCGGCTTTTCCCATCATGCTAGGTGGGCCACATGTGGGACAAGTGCTGGGAAGGGTCTGGAACTTGTACCTGTCTACCCTTCGGCACTGGGACCAACTCAAATTTTAATCTCTATACATGCACATGCAGGCACATGATTCCTGATGGGACAGTGAAGGTAAAGGGAGATAAAATTCAAATTGCGAATTAGAATGCGGGAAGTTAGGGACTAGCTTTGCTACTTCAAAGGGTTGAGAAGGCTGGAGGAGCTCAACTCACCGCAGCCCATCTGTGATGTGCGTCTCAAGTGGGTATGCTCCGACCGATGAGTCAGTTTTCACTCCCGCCTGACGTCTAATGCTACTGCTATTGTGGGCAATTACCGGATAATATGAAAATGGAGTCATCCAAAATGCATGGGGTGGGATCAGGGGAGACGGGGGCTTCTTGGCTATAAGAGCTACGCACTTCCATCAGTCCGCAACTCTGCTTCTGACATGCTGGATTTGACCCATAAATAATACACACTGTGAGTGTGTGCTTGTTCTGGGTTGGGTCGGTGGTATGACAATACGTGTTTGTGCATGTTGTCTGTGTGTTGGTGATGTGGGTGTGTGTGCGCGTGTTTTGAGTGTGCTAGCGATGTGGGTTTGTGCGTCTTTTTTCAGTGGTAGTGATGTGACTGTGTGTTTTAGTAATCTGGGTATGTGCGTCTCCGTGTGTTGGCGATGCGCCGTTGTGCGCGTGTACGTATAAGTTGGCTCTGTGGGTGTGTACGTGTATGATGGATAAGATCAGGGAAGAAAGGGACTGAGAGCGGGGCAAAAAGGGCCTCATTAAAGACGGGAGCAAATAACATGCTCTGCTACCTCTTAACGGCTTGTTAGCTGGCATCAAAACAAACTTGCCAAGTCATTTCATGCTGTATTAATTGTTGGCATCCTACCCTCTCTTCTCCGTCGTCTTTCACAACGGTCTTCCTCTCGTTGCCGCTCGTATGTATCTCCTCGGCTTTTATCAAGTATTGCTTCGTTTCCTCCATATCCCTCGTCAGCTGAAATCATCAAAGCCTATAGCACTGATGCAGGAGTCACATGTAAACTTTCCGTACACACACACACACACACACACGCGCACACACGCACACACATTACACACTGATTCCGTCAAATGTGGCCCTACAGCGACGGTATCACCTCTTCCTTCAAGTGCAAGGCTATTATCGTGTAGACCGAACTAATAAAATGTTCTCGGCGGTTAAACACAGTCGGTGGTGGAACGGCTGCGGTCCACATTCCACTCATGTTAGACAAGCTACGGCTTGAGTGGAGGGCCCCTGTCTGCCTACCTCCATGCAATTCCGGTCCGAAAAGGCGCATGCATATACATTCAGATAAGAACAGCTGATGCTGGAACTGTTGAATTCATCATTCCTCATCTCTCATTGAAATTCTTGAGGGTTTATAGACAAGTCCTGAGTTGTGATTTCACAGTGTCATCCTCATCATCCTCCATAAAACTACGTGAGACAGACATCCGCTGCGACGACCACCACTGAATCCATACCCAGCGGAGTACCATAGCTACCAAGAATGGATTTCCAACATGGTTCTTCATGATAAGCAGACTCAGGCCGACTTGTTCTTGTTCCATTTTCCATTAGGAACACTCTTGGCCCATCACTGTCCTTACAACATTGCCATTCTTCTGGGTGGGAGGCGAATGATATTGTACTAGTAGTGGAGAGGCTTTTCACCCTGTATACAAGAGAGCAATACAGACAAGAAGACTGCGGGTATTATCCTCTTATCTTTTCCCTCATATCCTTTATTATGGGATAGAAAGCAAAGCCTCCTGGCTCCGCGATCCTCCCCTCAGCGGAAACAACATCAGTGGCCGGGGAAGGAGGGAGTCGGGGAGGTGCTCAAGCGGAAGAATCCTACACCGGATAATATTTCTCCAAGGGTACACAGTCACTGAAAAATTCCCGTGCGTACAACTCCAAGACTATAATGACATATGTACAACTGCGCTAGAAGACTCCTGAGAGAGTAGGACAATTTGCATTTTATTGGGAGTGAGAATGAGAGTCATTAGGAGTCCCATTAAGAAATGGTCTGATTAGTCAAGCTGTGGGACCGGGTCGTTTGAAACTTAGGGGATGATTATGGCGCTCATGTACACAAAAAAAAGTATATATATGTATCAAGGGAGACGGAGGTGGCGGTGGTGGAAGCGGAAATGGAAGGGAGTTTTGGGGAGAAGATAAAAAGAAGTTTAGCGGAGGAGCTCATCTGGGATGCAAACACGCATATTTCTCTCGGATGAGGAGGAGGAGGAAGTGTACAGCGGCGCAGCGGAGATGCCGCCGAATATGCAGCGCTAATTGAAGCTAAAGGTTAAACGAGCCACGCATGCTTCCCTTGCAGTGATGTAAAGGAGTGGGTGAGACACCCACTCCACTCAGGACCACCACCGCGAAAAGCTCATTCATTTCATTGAGCGTGTGTGAAGCTGTCATTATAAATGATAATTCCCCCAACATCATCAAGTGGAGGGGAATTTCTCCGCTTGAGGAAAAAACCAAAGAAAGATCCTTGGTTATATAATCTCTCTCACTCTCTTAACGCCCGCTTTCCTTCCCCCACCCGCTTCCGTCTTCCGTTCTTCTTGAGGAATGAGGCAGGGTGGAGGAAGTTGTAAGGGGGATGAGTTGATCATTCTACGCTTCCCCAGCGTATCTGTTTGAAGCAAAAGCAAAACAAAATCCCGATTATAATTTTTCACTTTAATGTAAAAAAAAAAAAAAAACTCTTTTGCTCGTGAGCAGGGAGAATTTGCTATAGACCATATAGGAGATGAGAAGGAATGCTCTGGGATGGATCTCACTCTCCTTCGGTCCCATCCTTCACGAGATTAACTCGGAGGATAAAGTCCCGCTCGACGCATCATTCATACATCACACTGATATACTGGCGGATGCAAAAAGTCTGGCTGGTGAGCTCACCCAAGTGCTCAGGCAGGGACGGAAATAAGTGTACAATTTTTAGACGTGATGAGAAAAGTGGGAGTGAAAGTAAAATAAATAAGGAGAGAGTACACACACACACACACACACACATCATCCACGTGCGGCTCACAGCTTAAGTCATATAAGTAGATTCGACAGAAAGATGAGCCATCTTCAATTTTCTTTTCACTAGGAGGTAATCCCTTTGCGAGGTAGATGATGATGATGATGATGATGATGACGCATTGGATGATACTGAGGTATAAGCCTCTTCAGTGCAAGCAGCACGCGCGAGCATAGACCAGTCCTAAGATACGTTTGCCTCCCCCACTGTTTTGAGAGCGTGCCTACGTGGAGATCACGGGCTGCCTCCGAGGTTGTCTCCAGCGTCCCAATCCTGTGGTGTCCTGATAAGGGGAGTTGTATCCGTAGGAAAAGCCGAGTTCATCCATACTCACTTTCTCTGTGGTGGGAATTGACGAGGGGTGGACGATGTAAGACTGATAAAATTTTCACCAGTTCCATCCCATGAACCCTTGGACAGGAAGATGCCGTAGGTGCTGTAGCGGAGTAAGTTTAGTGGCCGGAGAAATGGATATACGAAGATAAAGGAAGTCATTTGCTTACTGCTCTTCTTATGCAGGGAGCGTCGGGAGACTTAAATCCCTACTTTTCGGTTTGCAAATAGTTCCCTCCTCTCACAGCCTCTCTGCTCTCTGTTGTTCTTGGAAAGGACGGAAGATGAGGAGCTGATGGCGGGGAGGAGTGAAAGGACGGCGATGAGCATCCTAATGCACTTACGCACACTTTTCGTCTAATAGGTTACGACAGGGACTGTCTGCTGTGGTGCAGCCGCCCTGCTCCGCTAAGACGGCGCACCGATGTGTGGAGTTGAAAGGGGGTCCGAGTGTAAGACTTGGCAAGCATCTGCGGCCAACTCTGAGAGAATACTAAATGGGAGTTAACAAGCAGAGAGAAGAGGTCAGAGGTGACGCATGTTGCGTACGCATGCAGAAAAACACATACGAATGGGATATGTACACCGTGCATATACACCGGGATTCCTCCACTATCACTTCATCTCCTCTATCATTTTATCGACCATAAACTTTTTCAGCCTCCTTCTCCTGGCACTACAGCCGTCCCCCGTATTGCTACACTTCTTTTCGTGGCTCCCTCAACTTTTCACATTTGGAACCTTTCCAGCATGGAATTATATAGGGAAGGCTTTTAGTGGAAGATTAGTGGGGGGGAGGGAGGAAATTGATGGATCAATCTAATCGGTTTCACAGCTTAAGTCAAAAATTGTAGCAGCGTATTCTTATGGTCCCTCCTGTCCGTCGCGCTTCTCTACCACCATTACAAAAGGCGATCTCTTGTCCGGAACCTTTGCCCGAGCTTGATGCGATCGCTATCCAACTTGTTCTATTTTATACGTCCGACCTGAGCGTAAACATGAAATCAAATCAAAACGCATTCATAGGGTGAAAAAATAGGGAGAGAGGTCAGGGTCCTTACTTTTGGACATGGTATACAAACCAGATGTGCAGCGGGGGAGGAAATCCTTGGTGAAGCCAGCCGTTGAACCTTCCTCATCCCTTTTAATTGCTACACAACTCTGACTGAGCTGGACAGTTAAATTGAGGGTAAAATTACCTGAAACATACAAGCATGAGTAAATATTTAAATGTAGACGTGACTAGAGGCCCCTCCGTACGCATGAATCAACGACAACGAGGGCTTTTGACGGAACGAGTACCTTGGCACAAGGTGGGCTCCGTTCATTCGGCTTAGAATGCATGGGATCCAGGCCGTGCCCTTCTTCGTTCATACTCGCTGCTGTGGGTTCCGGGAATTTAGTGGGAGGTCAGAGGGGTGAGGCTCGTGTGGATTGCATGATGGTAAGCTGGGCTTTTTCACTCCTAATTCACTCTGACTCTCTCTCTCGAGGTTTCTGAAGAGGAGCAACCGGAGATTCCACTCTCAGTCCGTCAGTGGAACTTGATCTCTATCGCTGAATAGATTGATGTGCTATTAGTTTATTAGCTAAGCTCCGTTTCATGCACCCATATCCACGGATCTACTTAAGTGACTCCGGAAATCATCTTGAAACAATCATGCTAGTGAATCATTTTGAAATAACCTCCTCCTCCCCCGATACGTTTCACTCAGTTGAAAAACTTGAAGAAAATGTGGAATGTGGGAATGGGGGAAAAGGGGAGAAAAATGGCAGAATTATCTCGAACACGTCCATGGGAGCTGTCATTCATGCTCAAAGGGAACTGATGATGAAGCTACTGTAAAAATAACACGGCGGAGGATTGTGAGTTGAATTGGAATCTTCCCTGGAAAGGGATTCATCATGTCATAAAGATACGCATCAGTTGAAATTCTGTGAACAAAGGGAAAGTGAAGAGATTACCGGCATTGCTTCTTTGTGTCAGTTGGACTTGGAAGAGCCCTTTGAAGCTGGAGAATAAGGACGGTATTATTATCAGACTAATTTATCTGGCGTGGAGGAGAGTGGGAATTGACGCCTTTCCCCGCCGTGATTCCAGCCTGTAGTCTCCCAGCGCCTCTCCCCGTCATCTTACCCGCCGCCGCCGACGACGACGGAAATACCGGTGGGAAACGTTGCGCCCAAGAATGGAACTGTGGTAAACTTGTGGCTGCAACAGAGAGGACGTATTATATACGGTTAGCAGATTCGTAGTAGAGTCTTTTTGTGGGTAGAGGAGCGTGAAAGGCAAATATATAAAAGCTTTTGCCTGTAATTTAACGTAATGATTCCCCGGAGGCCGTCTCCATCGCTCGTCGCATCCCCCCCCTCCCCTCTTCCATCTTTCACAACCAGTCAGTTTGTGCGGGCGTAATGAATGGATAGGAACAAAAGAATGTAATCAACTTTTTTCCCACCGTGACCGTCTTATACGTTCATGTAAATGTGTACAGACGAGTACAACTACAAGCACACATACTCTGGCACATTCATTTTCATTTTCCCTGCCCGCTCATGAACGTGCCGTGACGAGCCTGTTCCTCCTGGTGGTGATGCATGGCTTGTCGATACGCTCTTCATCTCTGTTTCTAACAGATGAAAAACGAGCAAACAAAATCAAGTTACGCACGCATTAGCGCATTGTCGGTCCATTTCATAAACATGCTTTCTGCTTTCGAGGCTCATTATGATTCTCAGGTGTTGAGTTTTTCACTAGACTTACCCAGATTATCATTTGATAAAATGCTTGTAGGAGTTGCTTCCTGCTCACATCGTTGTCGCTTCTTCCCGCCGTTCACCTTCGCACTATACCGGGTGTCACAGACTTTCATGTATCAATGTTTGCTTCGGACTAAACCCTAAACCATTTAGTCCATGTCAATTCACACGTGTAATTTAATATTTAGTGTGTATAATTTAAGACAAGGATATGGGAATTTGTTTGATAAATTACTCATTGAAATCGGATAACTGGTTCTGATTAGACGATCAAGGAAATATTTTGGCGGGTTTGATCACGGTTGTATTTGAGATTGCTTTATTCTTATTAACTATTCTCAGCTCTGAAGTGTTTTGCATTAATGTTAATAGCTCATTCGAGCGCTCATGAAAAATAGAATGTATTCACAACGACAAAAATCCGGGTCAGTTGACAATGTGACCGCGGCGCCGTGACTACCTAGATTTTTTTCTTATCAATGTTCGACCATAGTAGCCTGAGATCACATTCAGACATATTCAAAAAACTGGCTAGATTATGTTCTAAATCAAACATTGACGCAGTAGTCTGGGACATCTTGTACTTTCGGCAGTGCTGACTGAGTAACTCAATCTTCTGCTCATTGGAACAAAAGTAACAGATTTCATCGCTGTAAGTTTCGTACACTCCTCGTTGTCTGAGAGTGGGTGAAAAAAATAACTGAGGCAGAACTTGGTGACACACCTTTTTCTGACTCACCTACGCATGCAAAAAGTTCCTCCGTGACCGAATTCAACTTCATATCTAGATCCTGGAGGAATATGCCATTTGGAGTGCCAATGCTGACAAAAGTAATGACAATGGCAAAAAATCACAATGAATCGACCAAAATAATAAATGAAAACTGCTTCTGACTTCGCACTCATTGATGAAAACAATACACATGAACGTATGGAGTGTTCATGATTTACATATTATGTTTATTTATTCATTTATTGCATATTGCCGCTTTTTGAAATTTCGGATGCCACGTGACGTGACGTGACGACTGACGGCTCCAATCTGAAACTTGTTACACAACTTATAACTTCCTTCTGATCTCGCGCTAGTGGAAGACCAATACATGCTAACTTATGACAGGCAAAAAGCAAAACCTTGTCAAAATCCCTACAGTTTAAAGCACATATCGTCCAGGTTCAAGCTGAAGAGAGTATAAAACTATTTCGCAGTGAGGTGGAGTAGAACGGAAAAGGAAATTGTTGAGAGGAGCTTCATGTGAAATTTTTTTATTGAGAAATTTCGTTTGAGGAAAGTCTTTTGATTTCGTAAAGCAATGTGGATTGACTTTGAAGAATTTGTTTAGCTCCAGTCAATTCATACAGTGCTGTTTAGTGTGTGTGTGTGGTGATGTACGATATTTGAGTTAAAGGACGTCCTCAAAGTCATCACATATTTCAGATGTCAATGATACATGTTGTGAGCATTCAGTGGCCTGTTCTTTTAGCCATTCGATGTATAATTTGTATGCTTCCCCCTGTATCTATGGCATTGTATCGTCAGGCTCCGTAAAAATTGAACATGAGAATATAAAAGATTTACGGGATTTTCGACGTTGCTTTTGATCCTCATTCAATCTCACATGATTCAAAGTTAATCAACCATGTCCAATGAGACGTGTTCCAGTAGCTGTAGTTTTTGTCCTCTGCCAACTCGTACATCTTCTCAAAATCCCGAAGATTTAGTTGACTCCACGTACAAATGAATTACTTCATGGTTATATAGCTAAATGAGCCCCTTTGTGAATGAGGAAGCGTAAGCCTCAGCCGCCTGTGCTGGCTGAAATCCTTGCGTTTATGTCCGGTCATCCGCTTTTGGTCCGAGTGATTCTGTTTCCCTTTGATTTCATTCGTTGCACGAGCATTATCCTGCAAATGCCCCTGTGACCTGCGCTTTGTACTGAGAGCGATAATAATGTTACTCTATATACTTAAAGGTTGTACAAGCCATAAGAATTTTACACTCACCTTGAGCCCATTTGAAATACTAATCCTACTTTCCACCACTCATTCATCCATGCTCCTTTGTTAGGTACTAATTAAAACTTTTATTCCTTGAATGAAACCAAGTAAAACTTGAAGGAACGGACGGAAGATGTGCCTCAAGTTTTTCCTCAAAGCATTTTAGCTCTCCAAATTAGTTCCTGACAGTCCTGGATATTTATAATCCAAAGGTGGGAGAGTGAAGAGTTTTTCAACTCGGAAGTATCCCGTGCCTGCTTCTCCACCTCTCCTTCAGATAAAGCTTCCAATCGTAGTGCAAACTGCGAACCTCCCCTACATTTTCCTCTCCTTTCCCCAACCTATTGCTGCGTGCGAATGAAACTTGAACTTGTCAGCCACTGTCGTCATTTCACTCAATTTCTTTCCCATCCGTTTTCCTCGCCGCGGGAGCCCGCTGCCGTCCCACACGGCTGGGGCAGAACTCACAGATTCCATATCCCAGAGCTCACTCACTCATGAGTGAGAGTCGCTTTCCCGGCATACGCATATCATCAAGTTATTGCAAAATTACTCCTACATACAAAAGCCCATGAATCTTCATATTATATGAAAAATACTACTCTCGCACCCGCCATGGCTCGGCATGCATTCATTGTGGCTTTGTCCAACCTTTTACTCTCACAGTCACACCGCTACCATCACAACCACCAGCACCTTTACATCCACAGAATATATGAGAAACTTGATCCTCGCAGGACGTGTAAATAGAATCTCTTGTTTTTTTAGCCGTAATATTTAAATGAGTGCGACGACGCAGAGTCCCCTTCACTGTCACTCCAGTTTTGCATTT
>VYYI01001491.1:0-19272 GCA_021029175.1 Bilobella aurantiaca
CCAATGTGTCTTGGGCATTGACCAATGTGTCTTGGGCATTGACCAATGTGTCTTGGGCATTGATCAATGTGTCTTGGGCAATGCCCATGGTGTCTTCGGCATTGCCCATTGTGTCTTGGGCATTGCCCAATGTTAATTTTCAAGATTTTCAAAAGTTCTCTACTAATTTAAAAAAATCTCAATATTTTCAAGAAATATATGTTTTCAAGAAAAATTTATACACTTGATAGTCTACCTCAATAAAACCCAAACCCAATGCTCGATCCTCCATCGGACCCAAGGTCCGACGCTAAATGACTCAACAATTTCACCAAAGTTTATGGTTTTTAAAGCGGCCCATTCATTTCCCTTGACCCTACGTAAATGTACATGCAATGAAACAATCTATAAGCACATTTGGCGCATAATAAAATTTTAGCACCTTCGTGCCCTTTGAAGGCACTTTTTTTTACCCGAAATCTCCAAAACTCTAACAAAGACAATCTCACGTTTTTTTTTGAAAGCTTGCTGACTTCAAGCGGTGGATGGGATTCAGATCAACATAGTTTCTAAACACCACTTTCAACCAACACTGAACGGGAGTATTTCGTAAATTAAAATTGCGGGTCTCCATTGTAAGATTTCTAGAATTTTCAAAATTTTCAACAAAAATCTTTTTAATATGTAAATATAAGCCATTTGGTTCAACTTTAAAAGTGGACTATAATTAGTCAATAATGAAAACAAGTCATGAATAAATCTTAGTTTCCTTGAAGCATTTCATTTACTTAATTAGCGTGCCGCTTGCAAAATTTCTAGATACATTAAAAAATAACTCATAATTGCAAGATAAGCAACTCGCTTTTAATTATGACACCTAACTAATAATTGCAGGATGACGATGTCCGCTGTGTTTGAAAATTTTAACTCTTCTCGATAATGATGTAATCAAACTGCTGAAAGTATTTCTTCCTAACTTAATTGGTCATATCAAAAAGATAATTATATCAATATATAGTTGTAAATTACACAATCAGTTTGAAAGCGAAAAAGGGGACTTTGTGTGAGATTTTTTTTATCAACTTTTGCACACCTCCGTAATGTAATATAAATAAAATTATTTTCTGAGCGTAAATTCAACAAATACATTCAGCTAATTACTCGAATACGTATTATTTGGCTTTCTGATACTCGAACTTTACAACTATGGTTTCCATAAAGGCTATTGCGATTTTGGTTCTTGTTGTTGCAGTGGTAGGAATAAAATATATTTAATTTTTCTTGAATATATTCAACTAATGTTTGTTTCGTTTGCCATTCTTAGTCATCTGTAATTGCGGCACCTGTGGAAAATTCAGGACTTTTGAAAATTCCGCTGCAAAATGATGCATTGGGACTTGTTCTGAATACAAATGACGATATTCTAACTCCGTTGAAGACCGTTGATTCCAACAAGGAATCGGATTGTCCGATTTGGTGTTAGCCCAGGTCGATTTAAAGTCAAGAAATACCCAAATCAGTCTTGATTTAATTTGATGACGTTTACCTGGCGCTTAAAGTATTCACAAATAAATTAAATATTTAAAAACCATACCATCTTCGGACACATTTATTGAAATAAAGAAAAAAAAATCCAAATTTAAGAGGAAACTTAAATTTGATTGGATATTAGACCTGCAAGTTTTAAAACAAAATTTATTTGAAAGAAAACAAATTTTTTTATAAATTTTCAATTAGGTGATGATTTACTGGAAATGAAAAACTTGATCTATAAATTTACAGCAGCTCTACAATTATTATTTTTCATAATCTACATGATGTACACAAAAAAATTGAATTTACCTATTCAACAAAAATTTTGTAAAGAATTAATTTTTTTTAATGTGTATAATTGGACAATACTATTATTAATTCGGTTAAATGTCGTCGACATCACTCCATTTTTATTTATGAAACTTTAAATGTTCACGTGAAATGTGAAAGTTCTTGAATGTTGTTTTATTGCTACAATCAATAACTACTATGCATGTATTGAATACGGAATCACGTGTTTGTGCCCTTCTTTTCGAAAATGGGTTGGCAATCATATACAATTTCCCAGCACCGAAGGGTACGGCTCGAACCTCTGCACGTCGTTTCTTCCAGATCCGCTCCTCATGTTACCAATGAAATATTTGGGGCTAAAAACATACAATTTTGATTGAAAATTTTCAGGATTAGTTTCTAATTTTGAAATTACGTTAAAATGGAAAACATGGGAGACTATAACTTATTTAACAAATACACCAATGAAGCATTTTTCTGAATTTTCCTGAACTGTTTTTTTTTTTCATTTGCATGAACACAAGAAGAACAAAAAAGATTATATTAGAATAACTCAAAGCTTTGAACATATAGCTGAGTTTATTTGTTGCATAAAATATTTAAAAAAAACATATCTCAGTCTCAAGAATTTGCTTGGTGCAATTAATACTTAATTTTTCCATGGGATACTTCAGTTTTAGCACCGGCCCCCAACGCTTATGAAAATTTATCAGAAGCTCTTAAATTAAATACAAATATAACACACTGCAAAGAACAGAAATAGGATATATGATCTGATTCGATTCTTGTTATGTAATTTCCATCTATTTTATGTAATCTACTCTTCTCAAACACTAGTCTTTTAAGTGTTCTAGGCAGCCTTTGGATTTCAGTATTTCAGAGTAGGTCACCAAATCTTAAGCACGGTGTGTTGTGGAAAATATGGAGTTTATTTGTGAAAAATCAAAAATTGTTAGTAGATGGGTACCAGTAAACCTTAGCAGATTTGTCGACCACTTTTGAGAATAAATTTTATCAGTAACATTTTATAAATGTATTGAGAATCGATTAATATATTTAACTTATTATTGAGCTGGATTCTAATTGGCAACAATCAGATTTACTCGATGTCCATAATAACAAGTGCTTGAATTGTGTATTGAACCATAAACAGCATGTGAAGTGTGAACGTTTCGTTAGTTATCTTCATGAATTTACCAATATTTGCCGAAATCGGTGTGCAGGATTTGCTAAAGCATTCCAATTCGTGGTTTCTGCTATTACGGACGTTCCACGACGTTAATAATGCAAAGGAAGAATTTCTCATTTTCCCTCCCATCCGAATGATAGTTAATTCCATGAGCCACACCCACCCTATTAACAATCGGGAAAATCAAAAACACGACAATTGGTAGAAATTTAAACAACTTGATTGTAGCCACTCCAAAAACGACATCAATTGCAAATAACACGAGAGCGTAAAGCCGTAAGTAGGAGCGGAGAGAAGCCGGCGTTGAACTTATTATTTAGTACCTGAAGTGAACGAAACAGCGTTTTGTAGTTCTCCGCACTCGAATTCCTAACAAGCATGCAAAACAACAATATTATTAAAAGCTGCATGATTAACTGAATTTCTATAATAGAGCTATTAAAAACGTTCAACAACATTAGATAACTAATGTTAGCTTCTAGTTACTCAAATCTCACGAACCTAATCTAATCATCTTAAATATTGTATTCGATCTTTGATGGAACTAAGCTTAATTTGTAAGTTGATTAGTAGTTACCTCAGAAATTCAATTAGCAGAGAGTTGAGTCTGAAGTAGATTATCATAATTTCCACGACAAAGAAGAACTGCTTCCAGATGCAGAGAACTACAAAATAATCAAGTAAGCCAAACGCCACCAAAACATGCCAAGCATTCCTTATGTGTTCAGGTAATATTGAAGTTATGAATTGTGGTGACGCAGGAAAGAAATATACTGTAAAAAAATTAACCCATAACGTGATCCATGGAGAGAATGGAAAAATTTGCAATATAAATTCTGTAATGTTCTTCGATGCGGTTATATTTCCTGGCATATGACCTTAACACAATGATGTTTTAGTCCAAAATTTAATATACGTAAAGTTTATTTTGTAGCGTATTTATTTACTTACTTGATTCAATTTGGTGAATGAACTGAAACAAACTGTTCACAAATGTCGCAATCTCGCGTTTACTGTACCACAGAGAGAAATGGCCGGCAATTATTGTAGTTAATCCTGCCACCCATGCAATGTGCAGCGCAAAATGAATTCTATCCACATCTTTAACACTTTGAGTACGCAAAACTTGATAAAATCTAAAGTATATAAATAGTGTGTACAACACTCCAAGGGCAAAATTGAGGCTGTTAAACACTCGGTCTTTAAAAGTGTTGAATGGTTGTATAAATCCAGTTTTTGGGTCAATGCTGTATGGAAGCGCCTTGATAATTGAACCGAATAAAATTTGAAGTTTGATTCTTTGCAAGGTTTTGCGTTGGAATAGAAGCATTTCACAGTAGTTCTTGGAATTCGATTTAAAAATTCTGTTTTTATAGTTATCTACATGACAAATATTCGCCAAGGTGTTTCGTCTCTCGTTGATGAAGGTACACACAGAGAGAAAATTATTTGACTTCAGTATAAGCATTGTGTTACTCAAGCCTAGACCAACGCAGTCATAAAATGAGGCCGCGATTGAATCTATTTCATTAAAAAAAATTCCAGCTTGATGGGATTTAGGTTGCATATTTCATTCAAGTAGTCAAAAATAATAATGAACATGGAGTTTTTGTCAATATGAAATATTTCAGTCTTTCTTTCTCTTCAAATCCCACTTTCCATTTAGATTAAATCTCTCAAAACAAAACACACTGGCAATAAAAAGCTACAGTAGACAGTATTTACTTGAATAATTTTATCAATATTCAACGACAAACTTTCCCATATTATTGACCAACTATATTGAGACCTATTATTTTTAGGGCATAACTGCAATTTAAAAACATATTTTAAAATGCAATTACTGACCAAACTTATTGTTTTTCCAATTTTTTAATAATGGCCTGTGGCAATAACGCCACACAGTGACGCAGAGCATAAGAGTGAGTTGTTGAGGTTTCTGGAACAAAAGGCCCTGGCCAGCGCAGTGCATAACACTGCCAACCTTACTTTTTGCTCTGTCCGTCACAAGTGGTTGAAGTGCGGGTACGAGCGCTACCTTGGCCGTCCTCATACGGCAAGATCTTCTGCCATGCATGTTGCTTTTTTGTAAGCAAAAGCAGAAATAGATAAGCGACGCAAAGACACTAAATAGACCCTAATTACCCTAATCCGACCTTGTTAGAGCCTAGATAAAAATGCTCTGCCTGAGTTGAGATAGGGCAATTTGCATACTGTTAGGCGTACTGTTACTATACATACAGGCTAGGACTCTAGTGAGGAGGGACCTGTGGTGATAACGCCACACAGTGACGCAGAGCATAAGAGTGAGTTGTTGAGGTCTCTGGAGCAAGAGGTTCTGGCCAGCGCAGTGGATAACAGTGCCAACATTACCTTTTGCTCTGTCGGTCACAGTCACTTGGAGAAGAGGCCAAAAGCTAAATTGTTTTCACAATTTTCAATAGAATTGTTTTCATTAACTTCCAACATTTTTCTAAAGAAACCAAAACGGGTCCATTCTATGCGAAAGTAGAGTTAAGTAACATACTTTCTATGATGATAGGCAAAGTATGGGGTCCTTTAAGATTATTAGATTCCGTAAACATAACGGAATTTTGTAAATGTGGTTTGACTCTTCAGATCTCGTTCTTTACTAGATGTCTTCGCCGTTTAGTAACTTCGATAAATTAGTGAGAGTGAAACCTATTTCTTACAAAAGTTTCTAGCATACTTGTAAGCAAACGAGTGTAGTCTTTAGGATTACCTTTATAATATTGGGAAACATATTGGGCAATTTCCATATCCTTTGAGATAACCTAATCACGTGGATACGGGCATACGCAAGGTCAGAGCCAAGACAATTCTTTAAAAGAAAAGACAATAGTAAAGACTTTTTTGTTGCTGATTTGACTACCCGTTTCCAGAATGAGCAATGAATAGAATGTCATTTCTTCTATTTGCTAGCCAAGTTAAATCTACTAGTATCGGATAATACATTCTGAACTTCCACATACTTAGAACAAGAAGTAACATTTCAACAATGTTTTAGAATAGCAATATTTTAGTTTTTGTATTCCCTCATTATTCATTAAACCAGTTCACAATTCGGTTACCATGACATCAAATTTTCCAAACAATAAGATAGTTTGGTCGGTACCAAATATACAAACTTTCTGTACGTTTACTTGTGTATGGTTGGAACTTGTAACATGCTATTTTTTGAACTTCATTCATTTTGATCTTGAAGCATGTTATGCCGTTTTACGGCCGTTTTAAGGGGAACGTTTTTGCATGTATCAAAAACTATCAGGAATGGATTCGGCAATTTCTTTCATATCCAACTCCGTATTAAATTAGTACCAGTATGTTAATGATAACATTCTCACGAGCTACTGGCGACTGAACGACGGGGGCCCTCAAGGGCAAATGTGGAGGGGGGATGGGTAGAGTGATCCACGAGATCAAGTGTACAAATAAGTTTGATTTGTACAATAACAAAAAGGGACAAAGGTCAGTAGACTAGACTAATTTAGGGGACGAGTGACAGGGTGACGATCAAATGTCGACTAAATCAAGATTGCCCACCACTAACTACAGGGGCACTTGTATTTATAGGCGTGTCAACAATTAAGTCAACTTTTTACCTCTAACACAAAAACAGAACTGATAAGTACTACAGAATACAACAACGTGGCGTTCAAGGGGCGTGACAATATCTTATTGCCAATGTCAAAAATCTAGTATTAAAATTACTTTGTTTGATGAACATCAATATTTTTAACAAATGAAGCATTGTAAATTTTTGACTATACACTACTACCAACTTTCTCTACAAGACAATAATAGTGTGTATAGTGTCATATTAATTACACTCTTCTGACTTAGGCACTTTCTTGTAATGTTAATTATTATTTTTTTATACAAAGCAATTTTTTACAGACTTTCAAGTTTTCAAGTTCAGTGTTTTATTTGTGTCAAGTTTGATAAATTTTTTTCATCCAAAATTCAAATAGTAGTACTACTTAATTTTGCATGATATTAATAAAAAAGGCTTTCTGCATAACATAATCGTAAAATTCATTGCATTAAGTCGTTGTCTTCTGCAAGAGCCGTTGATGGAATTTTCTTACGCGGCTTCCGATAGCGATTTACACTGGAACCAAAATATATTTATATTTAAATTTACGTAATGAAGACCAGCGATTATGCACACGCAAAATATATTGTAAGGAAAGTTTGTTTTATATAAATAGACATAGTAGACCTTCTCAAACGCAAATGACACCCAGCCTTGGTATGAAATTCAGGTTTATTTGAAAACACAAAACGTTAATAGTCAAATACATTTTTGCTCTTGAGCAAGCTTGAAAATAACGTACGTAGTTTTCGACTGGTTTGATAATGCGAAGCAAGTTCTGTGTTTGCGCTCTAAAAAACTTATTATTTCTTGATATATCATTGACATGGTTTAAGTTATTTCAAAATTTTCAAAGTAGTTAGCGTAGTTAAACTGTAATATTGCTTTTAGTTCACAAGAATATTAATAGGAAATGACGAAATGAAATAAAATCTTACAAGAAAAAATTCCAATCTAATTATGTCAATTTATTTGACAACAAATACATTCACGTCAAAAACAAATAAAATATTTAACATAATTTTTGTCGTAATTTTAAACTTAAATTGATATGCATGATATTTTGATAAGCTTGCTGAGAGGAAACTATGAACATAAAATAAAATGCTTGTATATTGATTTAATTTACCCTATTTTGTGCTAAAACCAAATATTTGAAACAAGTGGTCAATACCATTAAATATTTTTACCAATATCTAAAATTAGGTATGTCTACAACAAATCATATGACCATGTTAAGCATATGAGGAAAATTTGTTACAATTTTCTTTAAAAAAAAAATAAAGAATTTAAAAATTTCTTAACATGGTCACTTAAAATATGTTTAAAATTTCCAGCTTTCGCGTTGTGGCATATGACCATGGTGCAGAGACCGGAAATAATTTCTGCCCAGAGCGGTTTGGTGCTAACCAATACCAAGTGACAGGCATGGATAAAGCTAAAAAAAGAGACAATTAAAATTTCATAGTAAATCAGCCAAAATCATATCAACTAGATTATTATAAGGTGCTAGGGTAATAATGAAATAAAATTGAGGTTGGTGAGTTTAAAATTTTGAAGAAATTTTTTTGAGATTTACTCCTGAAATAAATAAATCCAATTAGTAATCCAGTTGCTATTTTACTCCATAACAATATTAACTCCTTAGTAAACGATGTTCTTTATACAAATTTTTTACCTATTTAAAAAAACATCGAACTTTTCTTAAACCTTCCTTTCAGTTATTTTGCAATACTTTGTTAATGGCATCCACTTAAACATTTCTTCTGCACACGATGCTGGCGAAGTTCATACCGCCCCATAAATTCCATTTTGCAAAGTTGACATTCATAAGGCTTTTCATTTGTATGCAATCGTATGTGACATTCAAATGAATCTGAATCCACATAAATTTTGCAACAAAAGTTGCAACAAAACTGTTTTCTGCCACCATTTCTATCATGTGTATCAAAATGACGTTTTAGTGCTTTTCTTGAACGGTACTTCGAATCGCACAATGTGCAATCATAAACTTTCTCTTCATGTGTTTCCTTATGTTTGTTCAGATCCGTTTTTGTTAGAAATCTCCTTCCGCACTCGTCACAGTCACTAGTTTTTTCTTTTGTATGACTGTTGAAATGCCTGTGGAATGTGCTGCAATCTGTATAACTTTTTGAGCACAAGGGACACTTGTATGGCCGCTCATTGGTGTGCAGGCGAAAATGAATTTCTAGGGACTTATTGCTGTAAGTGTTAAAATCACAGAAAGTACACTGAAACGTATTCTTTCTAAGATGCATTACTTTTCCGTGGCGTTTAAGCGAACTTTTTTCTTTGAAAGATTTCGAGCAATTAGTACACTTAAAGGGCTTCTCGCCAGTATGCATTCTTTTATGCGCCTTCAGGACAGAGTCTGATCTAGCAGCATACCCACAGTGACATATAAATTTAGATTTTCCTGTGTGCTTCACCAAATGAAGATTCAATTGAGCTATGCTCTTGCCTTTGTATTTGCACTTAGAACATTTTAAATATCCTTCTCCAGTATGACCCATCACGTGATATTTAAATTCCGCTTTTACGGAATATCGTTTTCCACAATAGGAGCACTCGAATGGCCACTCATTCTCTGCTAGATGTTTCTTCTTATGTACATAAAGTGCAGACTCGAATTTGAACCTGCATTCACAAACTGAACAAGAAAATGGCCGCTCATTTGAATGGACGACGGAATGGCCTTTCAATTTTTTCTCAGTTTTGAACTTTTTTTCACATTCTGTGCACTTGTGTAGTTGTTTTGCGGTATCACCACATAGGTGATCAGTTAAGCATTTTTCACTTTCGAATGATTTATCACAAACTTCACACTTATAGTTAGGTAGCGAAGAAGGTAAGATTTTCGCTTCAAAAGCCTTATTTGCCAATCTAAACTATTGCCAATTTTCGTAAGTAATGCTAACTAGTGAGCACTTACCTAAGGAAAGCAAGTCTTTGATAAGTATAATGTGTAATGCTGGTTGACAATTCAATTTCGTTAGGGAATAAGTACGACAATGAAATCTTTGCTTTTGCTGAAGGTAAGATTTTCGAAAACTGTTCACGGCGGAATGCATTCCAACAAAAGTTCCTTTGTTGTACTGAAATAGGTCATGAAGGGTCCTTTTGGTATTTTTTTTGCTGGTGTTTCTTGCCTTCTATTTTTATATGCCACTAGCATTCCCAAAAACTAATTTTATATGACATATTTTACAAAACATTGGAATTGATGTGGGTTGTTAACTGCATTAGAATTTGGAAGACTATCATTACAAATCTATGCCACACAACGATCTAATAAATTTTACTGAAAAAAAAACCGATGATGCATATCGCATTCCATTACACATCATGGAATAATAAACATTACATTTATTATACGAAATATGCTAAACTTTTGTACCAACTTGATTTAGTAATGATTTTTTTGTAATACTTGAACTAAACCTCAAATATTTAAATTACAACATTTCTAAATCAGGACAAAATTTTATTTAGTCTTGAACACTTAAAGAAGTAAAGATGTGTATTGTAGTTAAAGAAAGAAATATTGATAAAATTTAGAAGTGTTATTATCGAAGCTAATTCAAAAAGTGCTTGAAGCAATTGAAATATTTTACCCAGACTCCAAAAAGGCTCTTTGAGTCCTTTGGTAGTAGTGCAATACGACTTACCTAAGGTTCTACTAAAACTATATTTAACATTTTTTTTATGGAAGGCATCCCGATTTTACGTTTGTTCGTTCCTGAACCGCTCTTTTTTCTTGTCCAATTTTGGTTAACAATAAAATGTTTTTTTTGTCCCTTTGTCAATTTTTCGTTTTTTTGGTAATATAAAAAGCCAGAGTAAAACCCCTTGTAATACACGCGGGTTATTAAAAAATGAAGCCTTGTATGGAGTGAGAGTCGTTTAAATTGAGCTGAGTTTTGGAACGTGAGATTGACGCCTCTCAATTGCCATGGACAAGGCCACTTATCTGCAACTTGTAGGCAAGGACGGGTAACCTTGGGAAATGACAGGTGAGGTTAGTTGAAGTTTAAAACGTGCATCAAATTAAGGTTACATGCAGCTTAGAACTGCCTAGATTGTCGTTAAGATTGAAAGTTACGAAATTTGTAATATAGGAAGACTAATGAATAAAGAAATTTGTGGAAATTTTAGTTACTCACTGCATAGAATACTATGAAACGTATTATATGCACACAATCGTGATAAAGAATAAATTTATGAAGATAAAATAGATAACCGCGGAAAAGGCAATGAAACTTTAGAATCTCTCAGCATTTAATTTCCCTGTTACTTTACTTTTACCGAATTTTTATACATACTTTTGTCATTTAAAAAAATGGAAGTGCCTTAACCCGAGAATTTAAATGTTTCAAATTTATGCAATTATCAATTAATTGTCAATTTAGTCCGAAAATCAAATTCAGTTAATACAAGTAGTGAAATTTTTCTAGAAGGTTTTTTTTTTATTTTACTGTGTGATAGCTTCTCGAATAAAGTATTGGAAACTGTAAAGCAGTGTCATTATTTTTTTGACATTTTTTTTAATTGAATAAACACAATTAACAGTCAAATAATAGTCAAACAAATGATAATGGATATGTTCACATTCTATACAATTCAACTGCTTTATTTAAGATCTTAAATTTGTATTCAAACTAAAACATACGCCGTATAGGGTCATAGAATTCACAACGATCATTCGTATCTTCCAGTTACTATGAACTTTAGTTAATCCGTGGCCTTCAAAATATTCTCCATGAGAATAAATAAGTTCGCATAAATGAATACAAATAAGGAGACTAATTGCTACTGGCATTTGAACTGCTGATGCTTAACATCAGGAAACAAAATTGCTTGGAGAATTTCGTAACATTTTTTCTTTGAAAAGCACAAATTACGACAGGCTACTTTGTCTTTTTGAAAGCCGAGTTTAGCTTAAAATTAAGTTGAAGTGTATATTTAATTTATCCTTTTTTTGTCTTCAGAACAAACAAATTGTCAACTTGTGTTGCAAAATAAAAATGAGCTCTGAAAAGAACAATTGTGAAGCTAAATCAAGTACGCTAGGAAGGGAAGGAAAATGTCAATTGGAAACTATATGCAAGATTTTGGAACTTTCTTCTGAAAATTTTTGCAAAGCCTTGTCCCTGTTTGACATTGCATGTGCCTCGTGGAGAGATTGGGATTTCAGCCAAAAATGGAATTGCTTTCTAACCGATCACCTTGACCCTTTTGAATTTTCATTCAAATTCAACAAAAAACCATTATCGGAAACATCAACGCCAATTTTACGATTCCTTATCGAACCGAATCAAGACCTTTGCAACAACCAATCAAATTGGGAATCTGGAGTTGAAGTACTCAAATACTTGGAAAAGCACTATGACGTAAACTTATCACATTTCTGGTCCGTTGCTAACTTATTTGTTCCGGATAAAGATGCAATGACATCCTTCAGCCTCTGGTTGTCTGTCGTCCTTGGAGAGTCGTATAAGTATAAAATTTACCTTAATCCGAACATTAACGGGTCAAAACATGCTCTAAATATTGTGGAAGAAGCACTCGGTCGCATTGGACTACAAGAAAGTTGGGAATTTATGAAGAAAATTTTTAACAGACTGGATGATGTGCCAAATATTTGCTACTTCAGTTTGAACTTAAGCGATTCTAAATCTGCAAGAGCCAAAATCTACGTTTCAGTAACTTCCAAAAAGAATTTGAATCAGCATTATGGGTCAGCGAATTTGATGCTAAACGGGAAACTGAGCGCTATTATGGGAAAAACTGAAATCTTCAACAAGAAACCACTCTTAATTTGCTATGCGTTTGACTCCGCAAAAAGACTCACAAATCCTGACATGAAATTGCACTTTCCCGTAAGCTCATACTGTGAAGACAACCAAAAAATCCTGCTTGAGTTAGAACCATACTTGGACAATAGCAGCGTAATGTTGATGCGGAATTTGTTTTCAAAACAAGGCAAATTTTCGAAAATTTCATATGTTTCATTTGGTGACGGCTTGAACTTGGACGACAGTATCACCTGCTACTTTTCTGCCTCCGATTTCAACTCTAAGCCAAAAACAAAAGTGATGTACGAGCACGTTTTCAAGCCGTTTAAAACTAAAGTAACGGAAGAAATTTATGTATCGAATCAAATGGAACGTGAGAGTTGGATGCGACAAGCGAAATATAACCTTGTAAACTTGGAATCGGACCAAATTTGCCTAGATTTTCTAACCGACTCTGGAACCGGTGCAATGAGTTGCAAGCAAACGGCTTGCCTAATTACCGGAGATGAGACATATGCCGGCTCAGTATCGTTTCGCCGTTTCAAAAATGCTGCAACAGCATTTTCTGGCTTCGAGCATATACTTCCGGTTCACCAGGGTCGAGCTGCAGAACGTATACTATTTTCACACTTGGTAAAACCAGGAAATGTCATACCAAGCAATGGACACTTTGATACTACACGAGCAAATATTATGCTTTCTGGAGGAGAGGCATTGGACATACCCTGCATTGCAGCCAACCAATCTACCAATGTGAACCATCCGTCTGCTAAATTTCTAGGAAACGCTGATTTAGTTCTTTTGGAAAATTTGCTTACAACCATTGGTGACAATGTTCCATTTGTAATAATTTCAGTAACAAATAATGCAGGAGGAGGGCAACCAGTTTCAATAGAAAACATATTCGGTGTGAGCAAACTATGTAAACAATATGGAAAACGCTTTTTTATAGATAGTTGTAGAATCGCAGAGAATGCCATGTTCGTTAAGGAGAGAGAGGCAGGTTACGATTCGCATTCAGTGAGTTCAATAATTCGTAAAATTTTATCATATGCTGATGGTATGACAATGAGTGCTAAGAAAGATGGGTTAGCGCATAATGGCGGGTGGATTGGGTTAAATGACGCAGAATTAGCCCAGGAACTTTTAGTTAACCTTACGGTTACGGAAGGGTTTAGAACTTACGGTGGCTTGGCGGGGCGTGATTTGGAAGCTATTGCACAGGGACTAGATGAAGTAGTAGATGAAAATTATTTGAAACATAGGATTTACAGCGTAGAGATGTTAGGAACAATGTTGGAGGAGGTGGGGATTTGTACAGTGAAACCCTATGGAGGACATGCTGTTTACATTGATGCCCAAAAATTACTACCGCCAAGTTTTCCGATAAATCAATTTCCAGCGCATTCTGTTGCCGTAGCTTTGTACATACAAAGTGGCATTCGTACAGGCGGCCTTGGTCGTTTTTTTCATGGAAACGATTATAACGGGCTTGAATTAATTCGCATTGCACTGCCACGCAGGGCCTATGACTTTGAGCATTTTCAATATGTTAAGAACGCTTTCAAAAAGTTATTAGAAAAAAGAAGTGAAATTATTGGACTAAAAATTGTGAAAGAAACAATGGTCATGCGCCATTTCACCGCTGAATTAGAGTATGTTACGGGATAAAAATGTTTACAAAATGTGGCATACTGAAACCTATTCAATTTTGCAATCTTACCATGTAACTTACTAATGTGATTAGTGAACAGTGTATAATGCATATTGCGGGTTCTAAACTAAAAAAAAAGCTTCAATGCAGCCTTAATGTTATTACAATAAATTAAAACAATACTATTACAACATATATCGAATTTCTAAATTGAAGAAATAAAAACACTCTGACCTTGTGCACATTTAAAACTCCGCCTTGAGTTCTACTAAAATTTAATAACCTTTTTAGCACTGTGAAAGACATTCCACGCTTCCACTAATACCAATATCACAACCCTTTTTTTACTGTGCTGATCCCGGGACTCGAACCCGGAACTGCCCAATTTAGAAGAAGGGCTCCTAGCTTCCGGACTACGACCTGCACGTAATAATTTTTTATTTTAATAGAATCTTTTATTAAGGAAAATTTATTACTAGAACTTAAGTGGCAACATAATCTTGCCGTCAATATTCTGACGTTTGGCAGTAGTATACAATGTTGTAAATGTTCTAGCATTAAAAGTCGTAATTAGTGACATTTCTCGAATGCAAACAGAAAGCGTGAATGCTTTATTTCTGTGCAATTGCAAACATTTAAAATTGAACAAGTGGAAATTGGAAATTTTATGATATCAGGGATAACAAGTAAGTTGTAAAATTACCTTTTGTACAAAATGCAAAACACCTAATTACAATAGGTGACCAAATCGCCTTTTTCAATAATTTCAAATCTCCGTGACCCAGTCATTATGTTTGTTGTGGCGATTGATTGAGATGGCTCCATCCAGATGTTGCATATAAATTGTACTAGAATTTTGCTCTGCTTAGAAACGTATTGTACAGAATTTGAATAGAGAACAAATTCTTCCTTATGCAGACGGATTTGTTGCCTATTATGCTGGGTTTTATAATTTGTCATCTAAATGCACAATATTACATTGTTAATTCAAGTTCTTCTTAACAGTGTAAAAAATTTAAGTAAGATACTCTAAAGTCTTTATGCTAGGAATTGTGTCCGGAGAAAATTTAAAACCAAGCGATTATGTTTTTAATTTAAAGTTTTCAGTTTCTGTTTTCTAAAGATTTACGCTAAATTGCCAATTGCAGAACAGGAAATCTTGAGCAGTTGGGTAGAGTGCAAATTTCCTATAAAGTTTGACTTTTCAAACAATTCATTCTAATTAAGTATTTAGCAGAGAATTCATCTGGAAGGCTATAGTTGCGCCCTTGTTGATTTAGAAAAACAGATAATTGTCTTGGCACGATGCCATATTACATTGCTTACAATTACACATGGCTTATTTCAACTTAACCTTATCAGATACTGCTCGTGTTAAGGATAAGAGGAGATAGCATTTAATACAAACAAGCAATGAAGTTTGCACCCCAGCTCCAGTAACTACCCTCTCTACTGGGATAATGTTATGACAAAAAATGTAAATATCTTGTGGGGATACTTTTCACGAACCGATAATTTGAAGCCTTTGCTTTTTTGAAATTGCAACAAACGCACAAGTATGAATTGAAATTCTATTTTATCAAGTATAACACTCAACTCAATAGAACTATTAGAGACAAAGAAAAATTAGCTGACGCGTTTGTCAGTGTAGCTGTAGATCTTGAGAAAATGCCAAATATATCAAGAACTTTAAGCATATGAGTAGATATTCGTTAGTGTAGGATCCAATATACTTGGATTGCTTTGCTCTTATATTTGATTTTGGGTTGTAATATAAAATTGTACTAAAACATTAATAATTAGGCCACATAGAAATACGTAAAATTTTAATTTAGAAAATGGTAAAACGGTAATATATGCTTATTAGCTCTTGTCTGCTGCATCTGAAAAGCTGTAGGTATTAATTATCAATTAATATTTGTGTAGACTTTCGCTTAGGTAGACTATATGTACTGCAAGTTTTTTTTTCTAACTTTCATGTCGAGAGTGACATGTAGTTTAAAAAGTACGTTCCATCTCCAATTTAATTTTGAAGGTTAGTTTTTATAGGATAATCACATTGTGGGGGGCAAGCGCTGGAGCGTAGGTGCTAAATTCATACTTCGTAGGAGAAAAGTTCTACTTTTACGAGACAGGGATACTATCTGGCGCATTGTAGTATACAATTGTGTAATTCTGAAACAAGTAGCCCGTAAAAACTTTATGTAAAGCCAGAAGTTTTAACTCCCATCTTTACAAATTACTTAGGATGAGTATTGCAAAAATTTTCCTTAAGGGTGGTCCTAACCTATTTATTCGTGCTCCAGTCCTCCTTACCGTAATAATTTCCAACACAATTCTATTTTTTAGTTTCTTTAAATAAGGTTTTTTTAGTATTACAAATCGATTTGTATTTCCCTCTATTTCAGGGATTATTTCTACTGGCTGCAGCTTTTATCTGCGGATGCTGCATTTGCGCCTACTACAGAAATGAATCAGAAATCAATAACAGAAGGAAGCCAAGGACACAGAACGCACGAGAAGTTGACACCGTAGAAGTATAGGCAACTATTATTTTCAAAACTTAATATCTTATTACTAATTGACTCAATTACTACTTAGCACGAGAGTGTAATTAAACATAAAATATAGCACCCTAATTATTTTGTTCTTCTAACTGTAAAATCTTACTTATTTTAGTGCATTGATCATGGGTTACGTTAGTATTAAGTTAAAAAAATAGAATGATAAATTTTAGTTCCGTAATTTAGCACACATATTTTATCCCATTTATAGGTTGAATGAAATGCCCAAGGCCCGAAATCTGGGGGAAGGGGAGGGGGGTTGGAACCTTGACCTTGTCCTAACTTGGGTAGGTGCCGAAATCTAATCCCGGGACCAGCACAGAAAAGATTGCTGGTGTGGTAGTGGTGAGTGGAGGCTGAACATGGGTCGGTATGCGTAAGGTGGTGCTCAGCCTCTGCCTAAGCAAAAGGCTCCTCGGTGATCAAACTCACGTTCATTGCCCAGCAGAAAGTCAATTAGCTTTCAACCTCGGAACTTCCCAGTCAACTTAACAGGCCGAGACCACCCTCCCCCACTCACAAGCAAACATTGGCCAGGCCTATAGGCCAATGCCAAAGAGCATAAAAAATTAATATAATGAAATATAACAATAATAATTCACAACGCTATAATTTCTCTATGTAACTGTTGGAGGCTCGGGGGTAAAGCATGGCTTTTTTTTACTTCTTTGTTTTAAAAGAAAGTTTTTTTTTGCTACTAAAGCTTATATGCACATTTCTCATGGTCAGAAATGTCTCTCTCAATGTTCTTCAAAATCAAATTTTTAAGGGTTTTGCTAACTAAAATTGTACCATTTTTTGTAGAAAATGCTAAAGCAGCACTCTAGGATCGTCTTAAACTAAAAAACACTTTTTTTATTAAACAAGAAAGAATACAAGTATTTTGTGTAATTTGTTAGTATGAGTACTACAAGCTACTTAATAGCGTATCATAAACTTGATTCACAAAACAACTTCAAGTATGTTTACAAAATTTATTCCAAGGAAATTTTTTATACAAAGCACCTCATTATACTTCAATTTTGTACGCTTAGATTACTACAGAAAATTCTAATAAAAATAAACTACCATATTTTAAAAATTGAAATTAAATACTTTGCTGACAGTTAAGGTAAAGTTTTGATGAAAATAAGAAATGTTATTCATTAGACCGGAATAATTTCGAGATTTTATTGAAACACATCAATGTGTTGAAAATAGTACACCAATTTATGAACAATGAAATTTTTTAGAACAAGAATATTTAGAAATATAATAGACACATGAAACGGCATATAACTTCGTGAGCATTCCAAGTCGCAAACGAGTTGAAGTTTAAAATAATTCACAACTTTCCAGCAAGTATCGCAAGTTCATCACTAGAGCTTGAAGTGAAAGCGCTGTTAAGTAATTGGAACAACTTTTTCCATTTTCAGTGATGATGTCATCTGTGAACAAGTCCTTGGTAATTTTATCAAATTTGCCGTCAGGTGGAGCGCACCCAATTTTGCTTTTAGACGTAAAGCCCAAAATTGTGTCAGTCCAATCGGAACGGAAGAAATTGGGATACCCAGCCATGGAGCATACAGTAACTATTATACAATGTATTAAATATAGGCATATTGTCACTACAATAATAAGCTGTCACATAACTTGCCTTGAGCGGTGAACAAGGCTTTGTACCCAACTGGAAAACCTGCTAATGAAATTTGATTTGCTTCGTTCCAAGTTCTTGAGCAAAGTTCATCCACTACTTTCTTACAGTCACTGTTTGGAAAATGTGTCAAAAATTGTGGACTTGCCAATCAACCCATCTAAATCAAACTCAGTTTAAAATTTGTTATAAGCGAGAAAGTACTCTGGCCAATTTCAGCTTGTCCGCAAATGTCATGTACATCACATTATGAGTCAAGGTGTTCATTGCCGCTTTTTCATTTGGAATTATATCAACACATGAGCAATCTGTAACCATTTCATTTGGAAAAGTTGATACCAGAGGATGGTAATTTGGAACGAAATGGGAAAAAGCTTCGACAGGTTGCAGTTTTTGGGAAGCCAAAATGTCAAATGGTTTCCATGTGCCCCATTCCAGAATTTTCCAGAAGTAGGTTCCCATCATTAGCCTCTCCCATAAAACATTTCATTTGTAAGTGTTATTTTGATAAGTAAGATTTTGTGCTATTAGAGTTCCATTACTCATGTTATACTCTGGCCACTCTGGTACAATTTTGTTCGACAAAGCATCGCTAACGCTTTTAGCATCAACCGCTAGTTCCGCCATCTGTTTAATCAACTCCATTGCACCAAATTTTTGAGAATTCTGCTTAACACTGTCCAAAAATATGTTCAGATGGGCTGAAGAAAAAATATAATTAGGGTTTAAGTAACAGGTTTCATTAAGTTTACAATTTTTACATTACCTTGTTGTGTTCTAGTGGCCAAAATTGTCTCGCCAGTTTGAATTTGCATTACAGTTGCATTGAAATAAGCAAGGCCTCTGCGCATTGTATAGACAATAGCGGACACTTTATTATTTGCTTCCGCACATATACCATCTTTTCCGTAATCTTCATTAACAGATCTTAGCCCCATTGTTTTGTCTTGATTTTCCAATTGCTCCTCAGCTAATTATTATACAACATATTAGCACA